>JAXQQM020092106.1:0-38515 GCA_034641835.2 Pinus albicaulis
CGTAATAACAAATAAAAAAAACATATCTTACCACACCGATAACCAACAACCATAATGTATAAATTTCAAGTCTTATATAACTCAACATGATAAGTTGTGAAAGCTGAAGTTTACCTCAAGGGTTTTGGGCATTAATTATATAAATCTTTTAACATGAATTCTCCGACCTGGATTATTAAGTATGAGTCATTGGTGACTTAATAATGTCTACGAACTTCGAGAGTTCTCGAGGGTGACCTCAGATGTCTTGCGTACTAGGGCTTTCAACCGTTGCATGATTTGACATATGGTGGATTTGTTGTCGTTGAATTCGGAGGAGCTGGATCCAACGCCTCACGGTACCCCTACCCACACCGCCTTCGTACTGGTCATTTGCTCCTTCCCGGTGCTAGAGAATGCTCTGCAACCCGCCTTATGTTTACTACTTTACCTTCAACGTGACCTCCTGGGTAATAATCTCTTTGTTTCTTGGTTTAAAGTTATTTTGTTTTTTATAAATTTAATATTTTTATTTTTTTAATTTTTAATTTCTATAAATGTATTTATAGATTTAATGTTTCTATTTTTATTATTTTTTACTAAAATGTGATTTATTTTTTAATGTGATTTATTTTTTAATGGCTTTTATTTTTCTGATTTTTTTTTTAAATGATTTTTTTTTTAATTATTATTTTTATTTTTTTTTTAATAGATTTTAAGTAGCTTTATTTTCATATGTTTTTTATTATTATTTCTCTTTTATTTGATCAAACAAATAAGATTTTGAAAAGTCAAACTTAATTTTTTTTTCTCTTTTCTTGAAGTAACCACCATCATCATCATTTGTTGGTTATTTAATAATAATAAAAAATAGTTTAAAGGTTTTTTTTCCTTTAATTTTCAATTTTTTTAATTATTATTTTCAATATTTGTAATTATTATCTTTTATTTTATTTTTTTAATTTTAGAAGTAATTTTTATTTTTTATTTTTTTTTTCAATTTATTTCTTTAAATGTGCTTTTAAGTTTTAATTTTTTAAATGTTTTTTTCAATGTATCATATTCTCCTTATAGAAGTGGGTCTTTCCCCTATGGAGAGCTTAGCTATGACTAGGTTCATGTTGTACAAGCACAAAATCAATAACATGGGAGACCATAGGCTTCCTAAGCTAGCTTTAAATTCCAGCCAAAACCAACTGAGGCTCAAACTAGGTTGGTATAAAGATAGCAAGGCCTGGTTAAACCATTGAGAGATCCAGGAAAATGTTTCATTGCAAAATATTAATAACATTAAAATTATTGTTACTTCTTAGTTTAAAGACAATGTGGTGTGAGAAAGATTTAGAGGCTAAAATAAAATTAAGATATTATAAGGAGGTGATCAACCCTACTTTAGAAGATCAAAAGTATCTATCTGTTTTAACTAGCTCGAAGAAAAAAATTAATATTGCCAAGATAAGAACGAACTCTCATGAGGTCCATAGTGAAACAAGTCGTTGGGAAGTTCCTAAAACACCATGGGAGGAAAGGATTGTCATCTCTCTGAGAATATGAACATTGAGGATGAAATAACTTCCTCTTAGAGTGCCTTGCGTACACCCACACTAGATCTTAGTTTCATAATATTTGTTGCAATACCGACCTTCCTAGCCTTTTAACATGTCAAAATTATAGTGAGCTCGGGTCGCTTCTCTCCAAGCTCTTTGAGCATAGGAGTACAATTTTAAAACAAACTAAATAATTCGTTTCTTTAGGTCCAATAAGACCAAAGTTTGGTCCGAGTAGTTAACCATCATCATCATCATCATTTCTTTTCAAAGTTTTTTTTTAAATGTTTTTTTTCAATGTGTTTTTTAATTTTTAATTTTTTAATTTTTTTTTAAAATTTAACTCATCAATATTTTTTATGTTTCTTTTTTGTCAAAATTTTTTTAAATTATTTTCTTAAATAATGTTTATTTTAAATGTTTTCTTAAAAAAAAAAAAATTTCTTTTCTTTGTCTTTTTTTATATTGTATTTTTTGGGGTCATGTTTTTTAATTTTTTAATGTTAAGATTTATATTTTTATTTATTTATTATTATTTTATTTATATTTTTTGTGTTAATTTATATTTTTTCAATGTTTTCATATTCTCAATATATTTGATTGGATATATATGTCAATATAAAAAATATGTAGACGTAATAAGTCTAGGAGAACAATTTTATGTTGATGATGTACTTTTTTTTGCACAATCTTTAATATGTTTATTAGTTTTGATTTATTAAATTCAAAAGAAATATAATTTAATATTAAATTATTATTATTATTATTATTATTTTTATATATGAAAATACAATCAAAATATATATATATTTCTCAATAATGAAATATAGTTTTTAAAAAACAATTTGCAAATTTCAAAATCTTAAAATTATTTAAAAATAAAATTAAAATGTTTTAATGCAAAGAGTATCAAAAACTCCAAAATCACATATAAATTCATTTGTTTTGTAAAGTTGTTCATTCATCACAATTGAAGTGTTTCCTATCCAGTGACTTCACTACATTATATAAAAAAAATTATATTTAATAAATTGTTATTAATATGCTAAACTTAAAATAAAAATAAATTAATATAAATTAAATGGTAATAATTTTTTAAAATAATATTAACACCACGGCTGAAAATTGTTGGAATTTTAAGGCTTTTAATAGAGGTGATATTTTATCTTTAATGTAATGACTAAAAATTGTTCTAGTGAACTTTGTTATGTATATTTAAAGCCTTAAGAATAATAATATTATCTTGAATTCTCCTATTCCCTTTAAAGAAAAGTAAAATTTGTATGGGCAATAGTAATACTATGTTCCCCTAAGGGTACAAAGGTACATCGAAGGGAGAGGACTTTGTGTTAACTCCTATTACCTTATCAAAGAGGAGCATGGTCTCCATTGATCTCGGATAAATGGTGACTTGTGGGCCTGGCTTAGTTGTTTAGACCAAATGATGCCCATGATTGATCTGCAAGTGTGAGCTTTGACGGAATCAATGGCTGACATTTCTGCTGAGGCGGAAAGGCGATTAATGGCCGTGCCCAAGGGTCCTACCAACGATGACGCAAGTTAAACAGTGTCAGTGCAACGTGTCAAATTTGAATTGGGTAAAGGGACATCGAAATTCAGGTTCACTGATTCGCTGGAGTGAACAGTGCAAAGGTACACCAAAGGAATACAAGATTTGAGAAAATCATTTATTTATTTCCTGTAATACAATTAAGAAGAGAATCTTAGGAAGATTCCCTTTGGACTTTAGGTGTGGTGTCCTATCAGAATTAGACATTTCATTTTATGAATATTTGAAATTTTACTAACAGAAGGTTCATTGACCTACCATCCATAAGATTCTTAAATATTCCTCAAACGTGCAATCAATCAACATAAATTTAGGTAACTGGGACCCTCAAAACCAGTATTCCAAATCATGATTTATACAAAACCTAAAATGTGTTTCACCAGATACTTTCGTATGCTAGAAAATCCTTTATAGGTCAATGAATGAATCATGCACCCTTGCTAACTCCGATTAGCAGTGAACAAGCTTGCTTGGACACCTCATCAACTCCATTATTAAATTCTCTGCAAATGTGATCGTCGTAAAGTCTCTTGTTATCTTTGCCATCTGAAAACTAGCTATGTTTACTGCACAATACGTTAGCCAACTTTGCAGGGCTTTTTCTACAGAGGATACTTCCCAGCTGCTACCTTTACTTCTGGTCCAAATCTCTTTCTTGAAGTGAAGATGTAATTGACACTTTCAGTTCATTCCAGACAAAGAGAACATCTGTTATGCCCCTGCTACAACCTCCTTTGTAAATGGTCAAATGTGAGGATTTTGTCATTTAGGACCGACTTAAGAGGGGCTTCATTCTTCCACGTGAAATACCATTTCTGTGATCTCCACCATGGCTTTTCAGCAAGTTACCCTATTAAAGTAAAGCACTAACCTGCGTGGAATTGCCCAAAAACTTGTATAGGAGAAATGGGTTAACGAATTCAAGAAAGGCATGTATACAAGTATTTTTTTTTGGCGAAATGAAGGTGCGTTGAATTTAAGTTGTAGGCTCTCTAGCCTGTGGCATAGAAGTGAATGTGATTTACAAAGTCAAGAGATAGTCTAGGGGCATCCTCCCCAGTCATCCTATCCATGGGTCACTTCCTATCCTTACCTGTTCTCCATTCACCCAATCATCCATGGTCACTTCCTATCCTTACCTATTCTCGATTCACATTGACCCAAGAATCTATCATTGCTTTCCATGATTGGGTAAGAATTTATCATTGCTTTCCATGATTGGGTAAGAATTTATCATTGCTTTCCTTTCTAGTAGCCTTTCCCATACTCTTCTTATGCATCCTTATCCAGTCCTTGTTGAGCAAGGAAATCGTCATCATATCCTGCCATAAACGTTCTATGGAGAATATTTTTCATATTTCTTTAACAGCCAATGCTATGGAAAATGTAGGCAGATCGTTTCTACCCGAACCCCCTTCCCCCTTTGAACTTGTGATTCACTGCCATTTTACCGCGACATGCTCATCTTTTCTTTATTTTCAGTCCAAAGGTACCTTATAGTTGTCTTGCTGATCATATGCATAATTCCTTTCATGATATAAGCTATTGTCATCCGAAAATATTGGTATAGCCTCTATTTTGTAGGAGAGTCGCCCTTTCTTTGAAGGAAATCCTCCTTTCCACCTTTTGATAGAGCCACACCCAATCTTGATTTGAGTAGTTATTTTTGAAGCAAAATCCAGGGTATTTCACTCTGTCCATAAAGTCTTATGTTTGGAGGGAAAGGCATTCCTTGACTCTCTTTTTCATGGATCACTAATTCGATGGAGAATGAGGGTACATTTTTGCAAAGTTTATCACCATACCCCTCATGCTGCACATTGTAACTTGTAATGTGATTCCCATATATATATATATATAAACTGAATGCTTAAAACATGGTGGAGATCTGTCAGACATAATCCATCTTCAAGAGAGTTGTGAAGTTTGGCTTTAATATGAGCCTCTAAAGTTGCTGGAGGTTAATATGCAACAGAGGTTTAGATGAATATCTACTCACTAGTTTATATATAATGCATGACTGCACCTTTTAAGCACAAATGCAGATTGATCGGTTAAACACACACAAATTAAATTAGAGTTGATCGATCCCCATTAGATTGATTCAATTAATGATCTGTGCAGGTTGTGAAAGAACTGAAAGAGCTGGGCAACATTGTAATCCCCACAGCAGCAATGAATTGCATGGTCTATGTTAGAGCCATGGCGTCCGTTTTAGTCCTGGGAAGATTGGGAGCCCTAGAATTAGCAGGAGGAGAGCTCTCCATTGGCTTCACAAACATTACAGGTTACTCTGTTTTGTTCGGCCTTGCATCAGGGATGGACCCTGTCTGTAGCCAAGCCTTTGGTTCCAAGGACTAGGAAATCATCAGTCTCTCATTGCACAGAACAATACTGATATTGTTAACAACTTGCGTTCCAATCAGTTTCTTATGGGTGAATATCGAGAACATCATGTCATGGATGGGTCAATATGCGAGAATCACAACAATTGCCGCTACATATTGCTTATTTTTGTTCCCGGATCTTGTTATGAATATAATATTACAACCCTTGAGATTTTATCTTCGATCCCAAGGGATTAAAACTCCTATGATGTGGTGTTCTATTATTGCCGTGGTTGCCCATGTGCCTATAAATATACTTCTAGTCTTTGTTCTCCATTGGGGTGTTCCAGGAGTTGCAATAGCTGCAGTACTCACTAATCTCAACATGGTGTTTCTGTTGGTTGGGTATCTCTATTTGTCTGAAACGTACAAGAGAACCTAGAAGGGCTGGTCAATTGTTGGACTAAGGGAATGGTGGACTCTGCTCAAATTGGCCCTGCCAAGCTGTGTTTCCATTTGTCTAGAATGGTGGTGGTATGAAATTATGACACTGTTAGCAGGATACCTCCCCAACCCACAAGAAGCGGCGGCCACTAGTGCAATCCTTATTCAAACCACCAGCCTCATCTACACTCTTCCAATGGCACTCAGTTCCTCTGTATCCACTCGTGTGGGCAATGAGCTCATAGCTTGTAGGCTTGAAAGGGCCCTCATCGCCACCATTGTAGCCCTTGGCTGCTCCATTTTCATAGCTTTTATTGGGGTAACATGGACCACGTTGCTCAAAGATGAATGGGATAAGGTTTTCACGGATGATAAGAGCATTAGAGGCGGTGCTAGGCCTGTCATAGGGGCTAGAATTAACCTCGACTCATCACGTTGCTCAAAGATGAACGGGGTAAGGTTTTCACGGATGATTGGAGCATTAGAGACAGTGCTAGGCCTGCCATAGGGGATAGAATTAACCTCGGCTCATTCTGTTTTCTAGGGACTGCTGTTGCCCTCGCCCTTCGTTGTTCGTTGAATAATAAGATACCAGAGCTTCTAAGGTTCCCAACATTAATGGTATGAATACCCTAACTCTATATTGTGGATAACGTGAACCAAAATATGCCAGTGTGTGTAACAACCTTATTCGAGTAAATATCAATTCAATGAGATTGCAACACGTGTGCAAGGGATTAAGAGTTATGTTTTTCATTAAAAAGGACATTGTTCAGATTCTGTCAGGAACCACGAATCTGAACAGTGTCACAGACATAAACCCCTACAATAAAACATTTTCAATTACCTTGAGTTCTACTATTCTCCTAAAATAATAAAATGTATTTACACAATTGAAGTGTTACAACCTTATAATATATGATTTTACTTTTTTAATAATTATTTTGAATATTGTGTTTTTTTTTAAACGCTCTTTTTTATCATCTTTAATATATTATTGAAAGCATTTATTCTAACATTACTGAATTATATATAATCTATTTAATAACCCAATTTTATACCAATTCTAAATGCCCATCTAATCTACTAATCTAAAATCTGTGTCCATCTTCCAGTGGTGATAAGGACCAAGAGACATAAAATGAGGAATATAGGCGCCTCTATAGGCGCCTCGTTTCACATTCATGAGAGGTGTCGCCACACGTGGAATCGCAACTGCGTTTGCCAAAGATTTCCTTTTATCGATAATAACTTTGATTTGTTCAATCCAGTCCGCCGGAAACACCGACTCTTTTAATTTCGCTTCCGCCATCACTATAGTGATCTCAATCTAATATAATATAATCTAGTGATCTCAATCTAATCTAGTGAAGCAGAGCTCTATTTCTTTCTAATTTCGGCCAACAATTCATTGGAAAAGTAGGCTCTTATAACGAGAAGAAAAGAACAGCAGCTGAGTAGAATAGAACGTTGGTCTGCTATGCTACATGGAGAAGCGTCCACGTAATGATGTAATCCCGTTTGGGAACTGTTTATAAATGCTTTATAAACAGTGCATTGTCGATTCACGATTTAAAGTTGATGAGATATTAGAGGCGTTGTCTCAAAATGAAAATGAAATGGATCAAATCACAATTATTAAACAAAGATATAACCAAAATAAATTAAACTTCCATGAAATCATAATTGGAAAAAAATAATTGTCTATTTTATTAAAAGGGACGAATTTTACAATAGAACAATCGTAATTACAATTTAAAAAACGGTTAAGTCGAGAATTATCTATTATATTTTATTAAAGGGAAGAATTTATAATCCCAACATAATTAAAAAAAATTGTCTATTTATTTTATTAAAGGGACGAATATACAACCAGATAGATTGTCATTACGTTAAAAAAAAACGGTTAAGTCGAGAATTATCTATTTTATTTTATTAAAAGGAAGAATTTACAATCAATATAATTAAAGAAAATTCTCTATTTATTTTATTAAAGGCACGAATTTACAACCAGCTAGATCGTAATTACGTTAAAAAGGGGTAAGTCAAGAATTATCTATTCTATTTTATTAAAGGGAAGAATTTACAATCAAATAGATCATAATTGGGTCGTGCTTTCCATTAAAATTCCCAGGCGACAAACTAGTTTATATTAAAGAAATAAATCCAGTAAAAGAAATGTTGGTTTCCATATATAGCGATTGATGTGATGAATTACTATGCAAATAAATAATTTATTTAATAAATAATTTGTATGGTAAATTATCAATTCACGTTTTCCACCTCTTAAAAGTGGATAGATATTGAATTTAATTTAGAACTTTTGGAATTATATATATATATAATTCTTATTATAATATTATATAAAAATATAATTTTATTATATTAATTTAAATATATAAAAATCTAATAAGATTGTTTTTATTATCTATAAAATTATTAATAATTAGAAATGGTTAGTTTTTAATAATATGCACTTAATAATTATTATTGTGGTTGATATGAGTTTATAGACCTATATTAACCATATTTATTAATGTGATTGTATATGTATTTGTGCTAGTTTATATTAAACAAATAACTTTTGTAAAAGAAATAATGGTCCATGTCAAACTCTTACTATAATATTATTTAAAAATATAATATTATTTTAATATATAATATACAAACACAACCACATTAATAAATGTGATTGATATACCCAAATAAGAATATATAAATCACATGCACAACCATATAATCAAATGTGGTTGATAT
Organism: Pinus albicaulis; assembly: GCA_034641835.2. Lineage (NCBI taxonomy): Eukaryota > Viridiplantae > Streptophyta > Pinopsida > Pinales > Pinaceae > Pinus > Pinus albicaulis. Next base: position 8,625 of record JAXQQM020092106.1, read on the forward strand.
AGGCTCATAGGCCAAATAAGGATTTAATATTAATATTAATATTGATATTAATAAAACTATTGATATTAACAAATAGATTGATATTAAATGATAATATAACAATTTTAATCACACTTTTAATAATAATTATTATATTACTAACCAAAAAGATTATTAATATTAGAAACCCAGACATTATAAACTCAAGTAAAATATATTAAATACAAAGGATTAATATTAAAAATCCAAGGGACTATTATTATAGAGTGTAAGGATTAATAAACCCAAGGGATTTATATTTAAAATTCAAGCCATTCATATTAAGAACCCAAGATGTTAATATTATAAACCCAATGGATTGTAAAACCAAGGAATATATATTAAACCGTAAGATTCATATTATAAACGATGTCAATAATATTTTACCCTAAGAATATGAACTGTTAGATTAATAAACCCAAGGGATTAATATTATAAATCGAAGGAAGTAATAAACCAAAGGTATCAATACTAAAAACCCATGGGAATATTATTAAACCCAACAGATTGATATTGTAAAACCAAGGAATATATATCGTAGGGAAAATATTATAAACCCTAAAACAAGCATGGTTGACCATATCGTTGACAATGGTTGATTTTCATATTGTGACAAGATTTGTGAGAATGCAACCTTGGACCATGGTCGACCATGATTGATTTTCACATTGAGAGATTCTTGCACACAATGGGATGTTGGACCATGGTTGACCATGGTATATTTTCATATTGAAACAATATTTGCGACAAAGAAACATTCAACCATGGTTGTGAGAATGTGACGTTGAACCATGAGATAATATTTCTCATAATGAGACGATTGCTATTAACCATGGTTGACCATGATTGATCATGGATCAACAAGCTCGACTTTCATATTGACACAATCTTTGTGACAATGTAAAGTAGGACCATGGTTGACCATCGCTGACCATGGATGACCATGGGTGACCATGGTTGACCATGGTCGGGTACGATTGATTTTTATATTAAGAAAATAATTTCTACAATATGACATTGGAGGATGGTTTCCCATGATCATACATGACTAAATTTCATATTGACATAATATTTATCATAATGTGACATTGGACCATGATTGACAATGGTTGACCATGGGTGACCAAGGTTGTATATGGTTGATCTATATAATGAGACAATATTTATTGCAATGTGACGATAGACCATGGATGACTATGGTTGATTTTCATACTGAGACAATAATTGTCATAATGTGATGTTCGATCATGGTCGACCATGATTTACCATGGCTAATTTTCATATTGACAGAATATTTATCACAATGTGACATTGGACTAAGGTTGACCATGGATGGCGAACACTATAAAGCCAAAGGATTCAACATAAATATTATAAAACCTAAATTAGACATCGTTCACGATGCTCGAACATGACTCGTGCAAAATATTTTGAATATTTGTCAAAATGCGGTAGTCGACCATGGTTGGGGATGGTTGAGCATGATAGATATTCACATGGATAAAATTGTTACCATAAACAAACATTTCATCATGCTTGATTTTTGTATAGACAAAATATTTGTGGAAATGTCAGGCACGACCATGATCTACCATGACTAACCATGACTACAAACCCAAGGGATTTATGTCAAAGCAAAGGATCAATACTTTAAACCCAGCGACCAATAATAAACCTTAAGAATAAGAACCCTTACATAAATAAATCTACCATATTATTACTATAAAACCAAGGAAATATCAAATTGAAGGGAATAACATTAAACCCACGAGATTTATATTATAAAAGAAAGGAACATGAAACCCTATTGAACCCCAAAAATATGAACAATATTACATCTCAATAATATTAACCCTAACACAAATCAACCCACCAAATTCAAATTATAAACACAAGCGAATATTAAACCCAAGAAAGAAATACTAATAACCCTACAAAATATAAACCCAATAGACATATTTTTTAATTTAAAGCAGTGGGCGTGATGTTTCTCCGATATGCTAATGGACCAAGCATTGTAAAAAGGGAAAAAAAATTAAGGGTTGGAAAATGGTTACATGATTTTCGAATATAGTGAATACTTTATTTTATAAAATGTATTTATAAAATATAATTTATTGTATTGTATCGTTCAGTTACTCAAAACTGAACAATTCAAATGAAAAAAAATAAGGTTTACCTAAAAAGGTGATTGTTATTGCTTGTATAAATTTTTCAGAATATCAATTTATAACAATTACTGAAAAATCAAAACATCAGCAAAGTGGTTGATATATGCCTATTTCCATATACCAACGAAATGAACTGTGTGTTGTAGTAGTGCCATATTGATATTAAGACATTAAAAATCACTGAAACATTGTGAACCATCAATAAATCAACATAAACATATCCATATATTAATAGTACAAACCCGATGGACAATGTAAAAACGATCTAGAGCATAAAGACACACCATTAGCACCATAAACTGAACAATTCAAATGAAAAAAAATAAGGTTTACCTAAAAAGGTGATTGTTATTGCTTGTATAAATTTTTCAGAATATCAATTTATAACAATTACTGAAAAATCAAAACATCAGCAAAGTGGTTGATATATGCCTATTTCCATATACCAACGAAATGAACTGTGTGTTGTAGTAGTGCCATATTGATATTAAGACATTAAAAATCACTGAAACATTGTGAACCATCAATAAATCAACATAAACATATCCATATATTAATAGTACAAACCCGATGGACAATGTAAAAACGATCTAGAGCATAAAGACACACCATTAGCACCATAAACCATAAGAATAGTTGTAAAACCAAAGAAAAAAATAAACCAAAGTCACCCACAGTAAATTGGACTCAGTAAAAAATCAAAGATAATAACATTGAACTAAAACATTCTTATAGGAACATATGAACAAATGCAAACATTCAAGAAATTGCATTCTGATGGAAAATGAAGTTCCAACATGAAAGGAAAAAGAGGCATATAAATTAAAAACATCGTAATGTAAGAACAACTACATGACATGAATTTACTGACATTGAAACATAACAAAGAAAATTGTGTTTAAGATATATGTTTGTTCTATTAACATTAATAAATTCTCAGATGGAGTTCAACTTTAAATACTCCCCTAGAACATTGTTATTTACTATGAGCCTCTTCCAAGACACATCCTTATCGACGACAGAGGTCTCACCAATTAAAATCAACAAGATAATGATCACGATACTTCACACTCTCCAACCACTCCCTTCTTATTCTCCTTCCAAATTCTGTCTGATGCAAATGATACAAGTATTCAACATCTGATTTCATTTCCTTCGATACATGATTATGATCATCAACAAAAATTGGATGGAAGCCATGTTTTTTATCCATCCTTTTCTGACTATAGATACCAAAACTTATTGCTCCTCTAATATATCTTATTGCTGAGATGTAATAGATCCCACCATTGTTGTCCATATTGGCATTTAAATGATAGAATGAAATAATAAAATTTATTACACACACATATACATATACATGGCAAAAATAAATTTAACATCGCACAAATGATAAAGGATTTCAAAAAGGACAAAATAAATTAGAAATAGCAATAGTTAAACCAATCAAAGAAGAAAATAAACATTAATAAAACACTAACCCATGAAATTTCCTCCAAATGTTTCAGTTACTAACTGTGCGAACCAACAAATATATTACAACCATCAAGAAGCACAACAAAAAACCCACTGAAATGCAAACAAATAATTGTAAGTAACAATAACAATGATAGAACAGTAATCATCTTTTTTCCAAAGACATTCTAAAATACAAAATTATAGTGGACATGAATACATCTTATACAATATCGACTTCAATCGCACCTTCTCCTTCTTTCTAAGTGTAACATATGCACTATCTTGAATTTTTGCATATTGTTGAAAAGAAAAAGGCGGTGAAATCAGCAAACCATCTTTTTATTTCACTCTCAGTGTAGCTGTAAATATCAAGCCTTGCCTCTCTCTTTCTCCAATATCTGCTAATATGAATTTGAATATTAGTTTTTTTGTGCTAATTTCATCTTCAGAATTATAAAAAATTGTTGATCATTTTGCTTCATGTGCATATATTTCTTGAGGTGTTGCTGAGTGTTAAACAAGTAAATGTATTGAGTTTTATGTTAAATTCATGAGAAAAATAACATTAAAAAAAAAGTACTGAAAAACAAAAATAAAATGTATAGCAAACCATCAAATGATCCATTAACACAGTATTTTGATGAAGGAGTTCCCCCCTCCTGGGCTACATCTCCTTGGTCCAAATTCCATTGCTTGAGCCTCTGCATTAGCTCAAAATGGCAAAAAGTGGTGTTTACAATCCTCTAATGCTCCTAAAACCTGCTCCAACCTGCTCAAAATGTGAAAATCATTTAGGATAGACTCTTCTTGAGCCCAATTTGGTCAAAATTTGCTCCAGTTATGCTTCATTCAAATTTTCCCTAGGAATCTCCTCCAAAACTCGAGAGAACTCTAGTTAGCACTGCTATTTTTGGAGGCAATGCCGAATTTGGTGGATTCTTCCATCTCCGCCACCGTATTAAACTAGATTAATTAATCTAGGTGGAGATTAACTATCAGATTATCACTAAACGCGTGTTTTAGTTAATCCGCATTAGCACAAATTAACAAATATAATGGGTTAAATAAACTCATATTACGGTTAGCTCCACCATTTCATATAAGTCTCTAGCATGTGGTCATCGTATGAGGTTTTACGGTGAGGGGGTTGGCCCACTCCTTACCCCTGCTGGTTCATATGTCTGAATTCAAATATATACCACAACCTTAATAGTTAAGAACCATCTCTTATGGTATAGTGGTAACGTTGGCACACTTGATTTGGGGAGGTCGTGGGATTGAGCCCCGACCTATGCCCTTCTGTCTATAATAATTTTGCACCATAATACATATGTAATTCGACCATGAAACTTAACCATAGTTGGAATTCTCCCATACCTTGGTCCACCAAAGGGGGCACGTGACGGTCCCTGGCTGCACCACATGTCTACCTCTGGTTGCACTATTCCGACCATATAATAAAAAAAATGCACTCCATATACAATGATTTCGACCTCAGGATAAAATTTTTTTCACCTTCTCAACTTTCTAGCGAATCCTACAGTGGCACTTGTCACAGTGTGATTGGGAAAACTGAAGGAATATTTCTAGAATATATATATTTTTTTCTAACTAGGCTGCCATGTCACCAATCTATCATTTCTATAAAAAAATTAGTTGTTTAGGAAAATGAACAAAAAGCTGTATCTTCCTCATACAGAGTCTATTTTCGATGAAACTAATTGCGCCAGATTCTTGGTGACGAGATATTTGTAGTCGTTCAAGTTCAGATCGATTTTGAGCACTTCCATTTTTGAGCTTAAAACTGAGAACTTGATCGTTTCTCCCCACTAGAAGCCTTTTGGACTCCAAAATATCTTTTTATTACTAAACATGTGGATGAGGGTACAGTTCCCTCACCCTTCCAGTCTCAATCCACTGGAATTTTTCCATTTTCATCAAATTGAGCTTTTCACAAAAACTAAGCCTTTTCCTTGACTCTTGAGACCCTCTCTTACTATTGGAGACAAATTCATGCTGAAATTTCCTTGAATTTGTAGGGAAGCAAGATGTACTTACATAAACAAACTTGTTCCCACCTCGATCATCAATCAATGGAAAAATGAAAACTGTATCACCTTGAACACTGTCATCATGGAAATTCTTAGTTGATTTTTCTTTGTACTTGCGTCGACTTTTTACCAAGTATTTTTTCCATTTCCGTGAACCCTTTTGAAACCAAAAACAAGCACTTGTGGAACCCATGCCTTCTTTATCAAATTTCTTTGGTGCTTTCTCTTTGACCTTTGCACTCTCTTGAACTGGCATCTTGTTTCCAACACTACTCAAAACTAATGTTGACTGCGACAAATCTTTCACATCTTGTTTACCTCCTTTCAAAGGCAACCTACTAGAGTGTTGAAACATCTCATTACAAGAGTGAGAAACTTCAATGAAATCAACTTTTTCATTCAATGCATCTTTTTGAAAGGTCTCTTTCAAATCATCTCTATGCTTGATCATGAACAAAGTCAAATTTTGACTTGTATTCACTATTCTCTTCATTTATCCTCCATGTATAAGAGACAAACTCGTCTTATTCTTATGCGCTCTAACTATGTACTCAATTCCATCTTTAAACAAGTGATACTTATTCTCATGGTGATGAAATATTGCTTTCCCATAATAAGGATAAGGACTTCCCAAAACAATACCTGAAATCTCAAGCGGAACTACATCAAGTTCAACTTCATCAAGAAATTTTGAATTGATGGAAAACCTTAGAATGCACTTCCTTCTTACCTGCAAGCTTGCATTCTTTCATATCCACCCTAAAGGATAAGGTCTTGGGTTTGTAAAAGTTTTAAGGGTTAGCTCCTTAACTAAGTCTTCAAAATCAAATTAGCTTGAGAACCACTATCAAATAGTGTGTCTATCTTGGTATGTTTAGAAACGAATATAATATGGAAAAGTTCAATTCTCGTACCTTGATCTTGAGTTACATTGGAACAACTTGAAGAAATATTTCTTGATATTTTCTTACCTTTCAAACCCATTGCTTTAATATTGGTTTCATCTCTTGAATCTGAACCTAAGTCATGTTCAATAATTGCAACAATTTTCCCTTGTTCTTTGGCTTTCAGTTTATTTGGCTTCAACTCTGGATGAAGTTTCCAACAATGGTATTCATCATGGCCATTCTTCGAACAATTTTTACATGTGATTTTGTCTTTCTCTTTTTTGATAGAGCTATTTCTCTTTCCTCTTCCATTAAAATTTCCCTTTCCTTTACCCTCATACTCAAGGAAACTATCATTTTTCTCAGCTACACTTTGTTTCCCTCTTACTTCTAAATGTGTGGCTTGAACGCAAACCTCATCTAAGTTTGTGGGATTGAACATGAGAATAGTGTGCCTAAGGTAACTTTGCAAACCCCCAATACACTTTAACATATTTTATTGAGAATGTAAATTAATACCCAAAATAAGATCTCTTCTCCTAAATTCATGAGTATAATATTGCACACTTTCCCCTTTCAATTGTCTAAAATTCTTCTAGTCCATAATAGATTTTTTCATGTAAGCTAGAGGACAAAATTTCATTTTAATGGCAGCAATAAAACTCAACCAAGACATTGAGATCTTACCGTGGCTTTTAATCTCTTCTTGAGTCCTTGCTTCCCGCTTCCCACCATAAAAGTGTTGAACCCTCCATCCTCAAGGAAGCCAATTAAATCTTTATGGCATATTCTTGAAGGTTCTGAATTCAAAAATAAACCTCCAATTGACGAATCCAATTATCTAACATCTCTACATTCACTTCGCCATTATACATTGGAAGCTTAAATTTGATATCAAGTTTGAGTAAGGGAGTTTTTCCTTTTGAGGTTTTTGAGTGAGTATGGGTGGTTTTGGGTGTGGAAGTGGATGATGATGCTGATGGTGATGATGAGAATTATGATGAATATGGTGGAGATGGAGGAGGCTTTCCTCCACTGCCCTTTCAATCCTTCTCTTCACCCTTCTTGTCATCTAAGGTTCCCTCTCAATGTGGATACTTAGAATTCCCTTCAGCCATCCTGGTGCTCTTCTCTTGAAAGAGGATCCTAACCCTTTCAGTTAATTCATATAAAGCCTTCTTATATGCTTCCTCTTCTAAAATACCTTCAGCCTCTCTTATACTTGACATGATGGCTATGGATTCAAGCTCATATTCTAGTGCAACTTGTACCTCCTCAATCTCAGCTAGAGATAAAACTTGAGTTGCTTCAAGTACTACTGGGAGTGAAACTTTGGGTGGAGATGGTGGCCTTGAGGCTCTCCTTCTTCTGGTCTTAACCTCAAGACTAGAAACCAACAATTTCCCTTCTCCTCTCTACAACTTCAACCTTGTAAGAATCACAAATTTGTATGCATTAAAACCCTACTTGCAAAAAACTTAAGAAAATAAAGCAAATAACCTTGTTCTCATACCACCTTGAGCTGAATTTGAATGTTAGTTTTGTTGTGCTAATTTCATATTCATATTATAAATAATTGCTGATCATTTTTCTTCATATGCATAGGTTTCTTGAGGTGTTTTTGAGTGTTAAACAACTAATGCATTGAGTTTTATGTTAAATTCATGAGCATAGTAACATTAAATAAAAAAAATTATTGAACAACAACAATAAAATGTATGAAAAACCATCGAATGATCCATTAACACAGTATTTTGATGAAGGAGTTCACCCCTCTTGGGCTACATCTCCTTGGTCCATCTTCCATGGCTTGGACCTACATATTATCTCAAAATGGAAAAAAAGACATTTATAGTCCTCTACTACTCCAGAAACCTCCTCCAACCTACTCAGAATGTCCAAATCATATAGGATAGACTCTTCTTGAGAATAATTTGGTCGAAATTTTCTCCAGTTATGCTTCATTCAATTTTTCCCTAGGAATATCCTCCAAAACTCGAGAGAACTCCAGTTAGTGCTGCTAATTTTGGAGGCAGTGTGGAATTTGGCAGATTCTGCCATATCCGACATCGTATTAAACTGGATTAATTAATTTAAGTGGAGATTAACTATCGGATAGTGCTAAACACGCGTTTTAATTAATTTTCATTAGCAACAGGATTAGCACAAATTAACAAATATTATGGGTTAAATAAACTCGTATTACAGTTAACTCCACCATTTAATATAAGTCTCTTCCCTGTGGTCATTGTATGAGGTTCTATGGTGAGGGGGTTGGCCCGCAGGTCTAGCCCCCTCCTTACCCCCATGGATTTACAAGCATGAATTCAAATATATACCATCACCGTAATATTTAATAACCATCGCTTATGGTATAGTGGTAACATTGGCACACTCTCTTGGGGGAGGTCGTGGGGTCGACCCCTGACGTCCGCCCTTTCGCCTGTAATAATTTTGCACCATAATAGATATGTAATTTGACCATGAAACTTAACCATAGTTTGAATTCGCCCATACCTCTTGGTCCACCAGAGGGGGCACGTGGAGGCCTCTAGCTGCACCATGTGTCCGCCTCTAGTTGGACTATTCCGACCATATAATAAAAAAAAATTTCACCTCCATATACAATGATTTCGACCTTAGGATTTTAAAAAAAAAACCACCTTCCCAAATTTCCAGTGAATCTTGCAGTGACACTTGTCACAGTGTGATTGGGAAAATTGAAGGAATATTCCCATAATATATATATATATATATAGCTCACTAGGATGCCATGTCACCAATCTGTCATTTCTACAAAAATTTTAGTTGTTTAGGAAAATGAACGACAGGATCTATCTTCCTGATACGGAGTCGGTTTTCGATGAAACGAATTGCGTCAGATTCCTAGCGATGAGCTCTTCACATTCGTTTGGTTATGATCAATTATGAGAACTTCCATTTTTGAGCTTAACACTAAGCACCTGATCATCTGCAGTGGCTCATTGCAAATTCATCCCTTGTGATTTTTATATTGTGAAAGCCCATTCCATTTTCAAAGGACTTTGTCTAAGACTCCCCCTAGCGATAGGCACAATGGGGACAACGTGTGGACAATTCACACCAAATGGAACACCACAATACTTTTCAAAAATAACAATAGCAAATAGTGGAAGTTGTGGCAGCTTTGAACCAGATGCAAAGAAAATATCTTCAACAAATTCAAGCACACCATTAACCAACCCTGCCTCAACCCACAAATTACACGTTCACATCAAACACTCTCTATGACATAGAATAACATCACCACTAGGAGGAAAAAACCCTCTAGCAGAGATTATAAAGGAGGCTTTTAGTGTTATAAAATTGGAAAAAAAATTCAAAAAAACATTTTCTACAACATCTGTTTTTTGTAACGGATGTTTTAATGAACCTTCTAATGGAACTTCAACACAACTAAAAAAAACTGGGTAGTCAGAGGTTTTTACAGATGTTTTTATCATCAGTGTGTGCATCATGTGTGAACGCAACGGTGCGTTTTAACCTGTACGCATTGGTACTGTAAACATACCAAGCATCGAGATGGAAAAAAAATTTCAGAAGCTTCGAGGCATTTCCAGTCAGCCCTCATGGAATTAATGAGAGTTTGTTTCGAACTTGGTTCTATTTGCATGCATAAGTAAAGTTTATCTTATTGTGTTTATCTTTTATTACTATTCTGATGTAACTTACAATGTACATGCTTACGCTTTAACTCACATAAATTGGAAAAGAAACAATGTATGCATTGAATTCTTGTAGATTGTTAGTAAATACGCATACGATATCTTACTGGTCACAAAATTAATATTTATTTTGCAAAAAAAAGAAGAAGTTAACATATGTAGATTATTTAATTTTCACGATACATTTATGGTTCTTCTGGTTTACTTGATCTAGTAGGATACAATTATGGTTTTTCTTATTTCTTCATCTAATAAAATACCAGAGATTCTTTGCGAGTTAATTAAAAGCAAAGTATTCTCTATTAACTTCCTATATGAAATCCATTTCTTCCTACAACTCTTTTCCCCTCTTTGTCCTTCAATTCCTCTATAGAAAAATAAAATTTAGCATTAAATCAAGCTTCTGGAGCTCCAGGGCATTTAAAGGCATGCTCTTAGACCTCAAGGCTTTTAGTCCAGTCCAAAATATAAAATATAACAAGGGATTCGACTAGTACAAGACAAGCTCGAGAATGCCCTAGTTCTTGAATAGCGTTAGGTTCTTTTCCTTCTTCAATCTTCTCGCTTTTCTTGGCCAAAAATCAGAACCCTTGATAAATTTATTTGGTAAGAATGACATAACTATCTAACTAAACCTGAATATTTTCTCTTTTGGATCTTTCCCATAACTTCTATAGCTCATAAATTATGTGTTTAAAAGTAAATCTTTTGTCCTAAGTCTTATACACATACTTATACACATTGGAAAAAGATATTTGACTTGAGTGGTGACCACATTATTATAACGTTTATACTTGTAACCACATTATTATAATGTTTATTCTTATAGTTGTTTTAAAAGTGTTAATGGTAAGTGTTTTTTTTACTCAAAGAAATAGATTAACAAGTTAAAATGGAGAGGTACAAGACCTAGAGGTATGATAAAGAATAAAAAACCTATTCTTTATAATCACTAACTAGATTCTGATGTTATAATTTTATTGAATAACAATTATAAACTAATTTATATTTACAAATAATAAGTAGCAAGTAGTCTAACAAGATTGCTTTTCTACCACGAAAATCATAGAAATTTCGGTAGGGATTTTTGTAAATCCAAGTTATAACTATAAAAATTTAATATTTTGGGTACCTTAGACGTTTTGATGGTCTTTGAATCCATTTACACCATCAAATTATGATTAAACAACATTACTATATTATTTCTTAATTTTTTTAGCCGGGATTAATGATCAATTTTGGCTAGTCCGGTTAGCTAATGACTACATTATCCATTATTGCTAACTAGCTGATTTCCTAGTTAAGTAATTTTATTGTTGTTGTTAAATGAAAAACTGAGACAATTAATGTTATTTTAATATATATAAAAAAATTGTTATGAAAAATAACTGGATAATAAAAGTAAAAAGCTGATGGTAAATTTTTCCAAGAACTGAAAAGAGGTTGGGGAACAATTAGAAATAGTTCCCTACTCCTCTAGGATAAAGGACTGATTCCAGAGAGGAGTAGGGGTTCTGTGAATGGAAAAAGAAGGAAAGAGTGAAAATTTCTTGAGCTAGTATTAACCAGTGGAATTACACTCAGAAATTTCCTGAAACTTCTGGTTATGACTGGACTGGGTGTCCTGAGGTCACAGCAGAAAGATTATTTCCATTGTTAACCCGAACCATTCAGTTTGGAGCATGGGGGCAAGGAGGACGTAATAGCCTTACTTGATGGTTGGGAGGACCATAGCTGAGGACCACAGCTGAATAATTTACATTCAAATAAGTATACATGTAGAACTAAACCTGATAGTTTCATGTGATTCTTATTTGCTAGAAATATTTTATCAGAATGGTAGGTACAGTAATGTATAAGCTGTTGTATTTTCAATTGTTTATACACTAGTAACAATATTCTTCACTATTAGTATAATAATTACATTAAGAGTTATATTACTGTGATGTTTCTTTCCTAAAAAGCTCTGCTATAAAATAATGCAGGAATTCTAGAAAACATTAGCAGTATTTCATGAAATAGGAATTAAATATCAAAAAACAGAAAAGATAAGCTAAGCATATATTTTCGGATTATATGTACTTTTCAAAGTAATTTGACCTACCAAGAAGAATCAATTCAATCTTAAGAAAAATAGAGTACTATATATTGCAGAAAGAAAACATTTACTGTTCAAACCCTTATCATTTTACAGATAAGTTACACTATGTCAATAATTCCTGCTATTGAATGAGAAAGATAAAATAGTAATGTTTACAATTATTTCAAAGCTGTAAGACTATTATAGTTAACTATATAATGGTAGAAACCAGCAATAACAGCGGGAGACTGTCAGGTGAAGGGTTAGGGTAAGCAACCCAATCCCAAAACCTAGTTGTCTTTCACCTATATAAATTAGAAATACTCAGACATTGAAAAGAATGGTGGTTTGGACACCTGGGAGAAATAATAGAGAAATTTTTACAGTATTTTTCATACAAAATATGCATATTCAGTATAAGCAATATATGCATGTAAGTGCAGCGTTAAACTAGGTTTCATTCAAGTAAGGTTGCATGAGATAGCTTCGAAAGCCTTACCTTCCAAAATAAAAAGGATAAGAGAAATGATTTTTTTTGAATTAGAAGAATGTAATATGGATAACATATTTTTGAAATTGATAAAATAGTAAACCCTACATTCGAACAACTTACCTGAGAAGAGCACTGAAGAAATTATGGCTGCCATTGCTCTCGTAACCCTGCATCACATAGAAGAAAAAGGGATAAAGATCCATAACCGACTTAGCAATTAAACTATAAGTTAAATGAGTAAAACAGAAAATAAAGTGTTTGCAATCGAAAACAAATATTATAGGGAAGGAGTGAGTAACCTGAAGACATAGCTAAATGGACGACCAGATGAAATAGAGCATGGAGAAAATCTTCATTTGCAAGCCAGATTATAAGAGGTAAGTCTCCTCCAAATCCTGAGTTGGGCTCAGTGTTGCCATGGGTAGCCAAATCGACCATTGAAACAGATAATAGGCATGGTGGCGGAAAAATCCTAGTGAACCAGCACTTCGCCATAGAGATTACATGCAAAGTAAACCCAATGCATAGAACTAGGGCTTGGCGAGATTGCCTAGGCCTAGTTCCCACCTCAGCCAGATGTCATCGAAACAATACAAGCAATCAACGGCGTAGATCGGGTTTAGTTACCTCGTGATCATCGCAGGCTGTGTACACCGCACATGTGTCACAGAGAAATCTGAATGCATATCAATATGTATAAATGCCAGCACTATAACAACTATGATTGCATTAAAATGAAATGACAAGTATGGCGGAAGAGCATTAAACCCATTGTTGTTGATATTTATTTTCCGATATTATTGTTTATATATATATATATATATATATATATATATATATATATATATATATATATATATATATATATATATATATATATATATATATATATATATATATATATATATATATATATATATATATATATATATATATATTTCCGTTGATTATATATATATGAACTATTGAAATTCCAAAGTCAATATGTTGCAAAATGAATAAAATTAATACAAATCTGTTATATCAGATTTGCAATCTCTTCTTATAGAGATACATTGAATAGTTTTCAATATTTACTATATGATAAAGAAGTTAAGGATAATTTTTTTTTGATGAAGTGTGAGTGTATGTGAAAAGTGGTATCAGAGCAGCGTCCATACACTGGGACCCTAAGGGTAAACTAACGATGAAGATGTGTGTAAATGATGCATAGAGAGAAAGAGAAAAGAATTTAGCCATCTAGCAGAAAACACTATGAGAAGAGGAACCCCGATGCAGCCCCCTCAAGACACAGGGGAACCCCAAGTATAACTAGTGATGAACCCAGAGATGTGGGTCCAACTAAGTGTCGAACATCAGCAGAAAACTAGTAGTCTGTTAGAAGAGCAACAGCACCAATCCAGTTTCCTGTTAAATATTGTTCAACAACTGCAGGAGGAGATGGTGCGCGTTCGAAAAGATAATGAGCAATTACTGCAAGACTAGGAAAAGATTTTAAAAAGTCTGTCAGATAAACAAAAACAGGAGGTGGAACATCCCGGTACTGATAGAGGTGTGCAGGAAAAAAATGAGCAGCAAACAGGAAATAACACTACAAAAAGGGTGGAAAGGAGCCCCTCTCAGCGAAGGAAGAATAAAAATTTTAACAAGGCAGAATCTGGTAACTTGTCTGATCCGCAAGAAGTCAAGAGACAGAAAGTAGAACTTCAAGGAGAATTTCGTAAAATAAAACCACCAACATTTGATGGTGAGGCTGAGGAGGTGGCAGAGGCGTGGTTAATAAATATGAATAAGTATTTTTAGGTGTATGAATATAACAGCAACCTGAAGGCCAGGTTAGCAATATACCAGCTAAGAGAGAAAGCCACTCTGTGGTGGGAGGAGGTGAAGAATGTACGTAGTATTGAAGAACAAGACGTCACCTGGGAATCATTCCAGCGATATTTCAAGGACAAGTACCTAACTGAAAGATTTTATGATGAAAAAGCTAAAGAATTTCATGATCCAAAGCTGGGACAGATGACCATGGATGATTATATTACTAATTTTACCTCCCTATTACGCTATGTTCCATATCTTTGAGAGGAGAAGACTAAGGTGCAAAGATTTTTGAGCAGTTTGCCAACACACATGAAAGAAAGAATAGAATTTGTAAATCCTCGAACTATGGATGAAGCCATTCATAAAGCTCGAATGTGCTATCAACAGTCCAAGGCGAAAGGGGAGGTTGCCAAGACTTGGCAGCCAAAGAAAGGACAAAAAAGTAATTTGAATTTCAAGGGTGCCAAAAGTGGCAACTTTAAGAATTCTGCATGTAATCCTGGTAGCAAACAATTTGGCAAAAATCATCAGAGGACTAGATGGCCAGCAGACGAAAAGCCTACAGAAGCATCAAGCAAGCCTGATCAAGGGCAAGTGACAAAACCACCTTTACAATGCTGGGGTTGTGGTGAAGCGCATTACTACAAAAACTACCCACAGCGAAAAAGAAATGATGTTGTAGCAAACTTGCAGGAAGCTTCTACTGTGGGTGATGTAGCAAGAAACATCCCCTGTATTAATGTGGCATTGGAGGACCGACAAGCGGATTATCAACCCACGATGATTGAGCTGGAAGGTAAAATACTAACTCAGTCTGTTTCTATTTTAGTAGATCCCAGTGCAAGTCTAAGCTATATTAGTCCCATAATGGTAGAGTTGTGTAAATTGAAAGAATAGAAATTTAAAAGTTCCTGGCTAGTGTAGCTAGCCACAGGGGCAAAGCGTAAAGTGACTGCTAAAATTCCGGACTGTAAATTAGAAATTTCGAATCAACAGTTACAAGTAGATCTGGATATTCTACCATTAGGATCCTATGATGTGTTGTTAGGCATGGACTGGCAGAAAAGCATTGGACCCTAGTAGACTGTAAGGAAAAAGTTATTTATTAAAGAATGCATGACGAAACCCGGAAGGAAATTCAAGGAATCAGAAAACCATTACAGCTATGCCCAATAACAGCATCCCAAATGAATAAATGTATGAGGAAGGGATGCCAGTTATATGCAATTCAGGTGGGGTATGCAAATTTTAAGGAGAAATCGCCTGCGATAGACAGTATTCCGGTGGTGCAAGAATTCCTGGATGTTTTTCTTGAAAACATACCTGGATTACCACCAAAAAGAGACATTGATTTTACTATAGAATTAATGCCTGGAGCTTCTCCTGTGTCAAGGGCTCCTTATAGAATGAGTGTGCCGGAATTAACAGAGTTGAAGATGCAGTTGCAGGAACTGCTGGATAAAGGTTATATTCGCCCAAGTGTGTCACCTTGGGGAGCACCCATTTTGTTCGTGAAAAAGAAAGATGGGACCATGCGGATGTGCATGGATTACAGGCAGCTCAACAAATTAACAATCAAGAATAAGTACCCTTTACCAAGAATTGATGATCTATTCGATCAAGTGAAAGGGGCCACGGTGTTTTCCAAGATAGATTTGAGATCATGCTATCACCAGATTCGAATCAAGGAAGAAGACATTTGCAAGATAGCATTTCGTACAAGGTATGGTCACTATGAATTCGTGGTGTTACCCTTTGGATTAACAAACACACCAACAACCTTTATGAGGTTAATGCATGGGGTCTTCCATCCTTTTCTGGATAACTTTGTGCTTATCTTTATAGATGATATCTTGATCTATTCCAAGAACCAGGAAGAGCATAAAGAACATTTTAGGATTGTGTTAGAATTGCTAAGAAAACATCGGTTGTACGCAAAGTTCAGTAAGTGTGATTTCTTTAAATTAGAAATCCAGTATTTGGGACATGTTATTTCTGTTGAGGGAATTGTTGTTGATCCTGAAAAGATCAAAACAATTATGGAATGGCAAGTACCCCAGAACGTGGCAGATATTAGATCCTTTGTGGGGCTAGCTGGATACTATCGAAGATTCATTGAAGGTTTTTCCAGAATTGCTTTCCCTATTACTTCCTTGCAAAAGAAAGGAAAAGTTTTCAAATGGACCACGAAATGCCAAAGGAGTTTTGAAAGGCTAAAACAACTATTGACTATAGCTTCTGTGTTAAGGGTAGCTAACCCCAACAAAGAATTCGAAGTATGTACGGATGCAAGTAAAGAAGGTGTTAGGGCAGTCTTGTCTCAGGAAGGCAAAGTAGTAGCTTATGAATCTAGAAAGTTGAAGGATCATGAGCAAAGATACTCTGCATATGATTTGGAATTGACAACAGTAGTTCATGTGCTCTGGGTATGGAGACACTACTTGCTGGGCAAAATTTTTGTATTAAAAACAGATCATAGCAGCTTGATGAGTTACTTCAAGCAAGAAGATTTGAACTCAAGACAGGCAAGATGGAATGCTTTCCTAAGTGAGTTTGACATGGATATTCAACATGTCAAAGGAAAAATTACATGGTATATATGAGCTATATTACAATCAACTGGAACATAGATTTTTAGAGCAAGTAAAGAAAGAAGCACAAAAATATCTCGAGTACCAGTTATTGTGGCATCAAATGGAAGAAAGAAAAAAGCATGGAGGCACATCTAATTATGGGATAAATGAAGATCAAATGTTAACCTTCAAGGGTAAGGAATATGTGCCTAATCGGTTGGACCTGAAAGAGATGATAATGAATGAATATCATTGCAGCAATTATGCAGGTCATCCGGGGTACTAGAAGATGTTGACCGCAATTAGAAAGGTATTTTTCTGGCTTGGTATGCGAAAGAACATTGCTAAATTTCTAAGTAAGTGTTTGGAATGTCAACAGGTGAAGGTAGAGCACCAACATTTTGCAGGATTGTTGCAGCCCATACCTATACCTGAATGGAAGTGGGAGGTCATATCTCTAGACTTCATCACAAGCTTACTAAGGACGAAAAGACAAAATGATTCTATAATGGTTGTGGTGGATAGATTGAGTAAATCTGTACATTTTATACGCGTACAGTCTACTTACAAGAATATACAAATAGCTGACATTTTCATGAAGGAAATTTTTAGATTACATGGAATTCCAAAGACTGTCATTTCAGATCGAGATGTTAAGTTTACTTCTGATTTTTGGAAAACCTTGTTTTCAGGATTGGGTATGCAGATAAACTTCAACACTGCTTATCACCCCTAGACCGGTCAAACGGAGCAAGTGAACCAAGTTCTGGAAGACATGCTGCACATGTATGTGATGAAGCAGCCAACTAAGTGGGAAGATTACCTGCACCTTGTTGAATTTGCTTAGAACAACGGTTATCAGGAATCTCTTAAAATGAGTCCTTTCGAGGCCTTGTATGGAAGACAGTGCCGCACGCCCATAAATTGGAGCAGCCCGGAGACAAAGCTAATGTTAGGACCTGAAATGCTTGCGGAAATGGAAGTAGAGGTGAGGAAAATAAGACAAAATTTAAAGGCTGAACAAGATCAACAGAAGATCTATGTAGATAAGAAAAGGTCTTATCGTGAGTTCGTAATAGGAGATCATGTGTGCGTAAGGATCAAGCCAAAAAGGAGTACCTTACAGTGGGCCTCTTGGGCCAAATTGGCTCCCAGATTTTGTGGACCCTTTGAGATTTTGGAGAGGGTAGGACCTGTAGCCTATCAGCGACCATTACCCAATCATATCCGAGTACCCAATGTATTTCATGTGTCTCTGTTGAAGCGTTATGTACATGATTTGAAGCATGTAATTCATTGGAAGCATATAGAGGTAGGATAGTAATGAAATCCTAACTTATAATGTGATTTCCTTTGCAAGAAATTGACCTGAAAATTGTTATTGTTTCAGGTAGAACCGGACGGAGAATTCCTCGTCGAGCTGCAACGCATACTTGATCAAAGGGAAATCATGCTTCAAAAGCGAGCTATCACCTAGGTGAAAGTGCAATGGAAGCACTTCAGCCCGGATGAAGCTACTTGGGAGGACGAAGGTTTCATACGGAAGGCTTACCCAGAACTCTTTTCAGAGTCAAAGTGAAACACCGAGGATAGTGTTACTTCCAGGGGGGGAAGTTGTGACAACTACATTATTGCTAACTAGCTGAATTACTAGTTAAGTAATTTATTGTTGTTGTTAAATGAAAAATTGAGACAATTAATGTTATTTCAATAAAAAAAACTGTTATGAAAAATAACTGGATAAGAAAAGTAAAAAGCTGATGGTAAATGTTTCCAAGAATTGAAAAGAGGTTGGGGAACAGTTAGAAACAGTTACCTACTCCTCTAGGATAAAGGTCTGATTCTAGAGAGGGGTAGGGGTGCGGTGAATGGAAAAATAAGGAAAGAGTGAAAATTCTTGAGCTGGTATTAACCAGTGGAATTACACTCAGAAATTTCTTGAAACTTCTGATTCTGACTGGACTAGGTGTCCTGAGGTCACAACAGAAATATTATTTCCATTGTTAACCCAAACCATTCAGTTTGGAGCATGGGGGCAACAAGGACGTAATAGCCTTACTTGATGGTTGGGAGGACCACAATTGAATAATTTACATTCAGATAAGTAAACATGCAGAACTAAACTTGATAGTTTCATGTGATTATTATTTGTTAGAAATATTTTATCAGAATGGTAGGTACAGTAATGTATAAGCTGCTGTATTTCCAATTGTTTATACACTAGTAACAATATTCTTCACTATTAGTAGACGAATTACATTCAGAGTTAGATTACTGTGATGTTTCTTTCCTAAAAAGCTCCGCTATAAAAGAATGTAGGAATTCTAGAAAACATTAGCATTATTTCATGAAACAAGAATTAAATATCAAAAGATAGAAAAGTGAAGCTAAGCATAGATTTTCGGATTGTATGTACTTTTCAAAGTAATTCAACCTACCAAGAAGAATCAATTCAATCTTAAGAAAAACAGAGTACTATATATTGCAGAAAGAAAACATTTACTGTTCAAACCCTTATCATTTTACGGATATGTTACACTATGTCAATAATTCATGCTAATGAATGAGAAAGATAAAATAGTAATGTTTACAATTATTTCAAGGATGCAAGACTATTATAGTTAACTATATAGTGGTAGAAACCAACAATAACAACAGAAGACTATCAGGTGAAGGATGTGGGTAAGCAACCCAATCCCAAAACCTAGTTGTCTTTAACCTATATAAATTAGAAATACTCGGACATTGAAAAGAATGGTGGTTCGGACACCTGGGAGAAACAATAGAGAAATTTATACAGTATTTTTCATACAAAATATACATATTCAGTATAAGCAATATATGCATGTAAGAGCAGCATTAAACTAGGGTTCATTCAAGTAAGGTTGCATGAGATAGCTTCGTAAAAGTAAGCCATAGCAAATAGCTGAGAAAGCATTTCATAATTTGGCCTTGAAACCAAATAGACAACCTAGTAAATGCATCGAAGAACACGGTCAAAGTTTCAAGAGATTATACACAGATTCTATTAAAAGAATTTTTATATTTCAGAAAGGAGAAAACCAAGCTAAAATTCATCAGTTCTTCTGATCTTAAAAACATTCGGGATAAATACAGAAGTTCCACACTGTGGTATTAGTCCGAATTAAAACAAAATTAAAACCCTTTTAAACATTTACAATTCCCATAGCTAAATGTTCCATCTATTTCCATCAAAATATATTACAGCAATGTTTCCGTGAGGAACCATAATTTTTCCGAAAGGATTAATCGAACTGCCAAGACCAAACAAGAAAGCTTATATGCATAAATCATCCTAAGGGCTGTTTGGGCAAGATGATAAAACCCTCAAGCATACCTGAAGAAATCTTGAATAGGATAAGTGGAATGTTAAACTTTGTAACCAAAAACTTTCCACAGAAGAGAAATTACTACGAGGCTTCAAAAGCCTTACCTGCCAAAATAAAAAGGATAAGCGAAATGATTTTTTTTGACCTGGAAGGATCTAATATGGATAACATAGTTTTGAAAATGATAAAATAGTAAAACCTACATTCGAATAGCTTACCTGAGAAGAGCGTTGAAGAAATTATGGCTGCCATTGCTCTCATAGCCCTGCATCACAGAGAAGAAAAAGGGATAAAGATCCATAACCGAATTAGCAATTAAACTATAAGTTGAATGAGTAAAAAGAAAAACAGAGGGTTTGCAATCGAAAAAAAATATTACAGGGAAGGAGTGAGTAACCTGAAGACATAGCTAAATGGACGACTGGACGAAACAGAGCATGGAGAAAATCTTTATTTGCAAGCCAGTTTATAAGAGGTAAGTCTCCTCCAAATCCTAAGTTGGGCTCGGTGTTGCCATGGGCAGCAACATCGACCATTGAAACAGATAATCGGCACGGTGGCGGAAAAACCCCAGTGAACTAGCACTTCACCACTTCGCCATAGAGAATGACATGCAGAGTAAACCCAATGCATATAACTAGGGCTTGGCAGGATTTCCTAGGCCCAGTTCCCACCTCAGTTAGATTTCATCGAACCAGTACAAGAAATAAACAACGTAGATTGGGTTTAGTCACCTCATGATCATCACAGGCTATGTACACCGCACAGGTGTCACAGAGAAATATGAATGTATATCAATATGTATAAATTCTAGTACTATAACAGCTATGATTGCATTAAAATGAAATGACAAGTATGGCGGAGGAGCATTAAACCCATTGTGGTTGATATTTATTTTCCGATATTATTGTTGATTAATATACATATATTTCTGTAGATTATATATATATATATATATGAACTATTGAAATTCCAAAGTCAATATGTTGCAGAACGAATAAAATTAATACAAATCTGTTATATCAGATTTGCAATCTTTTCTTATAGAGATACATTGCATAGTTTTTAATATTTACTATATGATAAAGTTATGAAGGATAATTTTTTATTTTTTTATGAAGTGTGAGTGTATGTGACAAGGGGTATCAGAGCCAGGTTCATACACTGGGACCCTAAGGGTCAACTAATGATGAAGCTGTGTGTAAATGATGCACAGAGAGAAAGAGAAAAGAATTTAGCCATCTAGCAGAAAACACTATGAGAAGAGGAACCCCGATGCAGCCCCCTCAAGACACAGGGGAACCCCAAGTACAACCAGTGATGAACCCAGAGATGTGGGTCCAACTAAGTGTCGAACATCAATAGAAAAATAGTAGGTTGTTAGAAGAGCAACAACACCAAACCAGTTTCCTGTTAAATACTGTTCAACAGATGCAGGAGGAGATGGTGCGCATTCGAAAAGATAATGGGCGATTACTACATAACCAAGAAAATAATTTAAAAAGTCTGTCAGATAAACAAAACCAGGAGGTGGAACATTTGGTACTGATAGAGGTGTGCAGGAAGAAAATGAGCAGCAAACAGGAAATAACACGACATAAAGGGTGGAAAAGAGCCCCTCTCAGCGAAGTAAGAATAAAAGTTTTAACGAGGTAGAATCTGGTAACTTGTCTGATCTACAAGAAGTCAAGGTACAGAAAGTAGAACTTCAAGGAGAATTTCGTAACATAAAACCACCAACATTTGATGGTGAGGTTGAGGAGGTGGCAGAAGCGTGGTTAATAAATATGAATAAGTATTTTCAGGTGTATGAATATAACAGCAACCTGAAAGCCAGGTTAGCAATATACTAGCTAAGAGAAAGCCACTCTGTGGTGGGAGGAGGTAAAGAATGTACGTAGTATTGAAGAACAAGACGTCACCTGGGAATCATTCCAACAATACTTCAAGGACAAGTACCTGACTGAAAGATTTTATGATGAAAAAGCTAAAGAATTTCATGATCTAAAGCTGGGAGAGATGACCATGGATGATTATATTACTAAGTTTACCTCCCTATTATGCTATGTTCCATATCTTTGAGAGGAGAAGGCTAAGGTGCAGAGATTTCTGAGCAGTTTGCCAACACACATGAAAGAAAGAATAGAATTTGTAAATCCTCGAACTATGGATGAAGCCATTTGTAAAGCTCAAATGTTCTATCAACAGTCCAAGGCGAAAGGGGAGGTTGGCAAGACTTGGCAACCAAAAAAAGGATAAAAAACTAGTTCGAATTTCAAGGGTGCCAAAAGCGGCAACTTTAATAATTCTGCACGTAATCCTGGTAGCAAACAATTTGGCAGAAATCATCAGAGGACTAGATGGCCAGCAAACGAAAAGCCTACAGAAGCATCAAGCAAGCCTGATCAAGGGCAAGTAACAAAACCACCTTTACAATGCTGGGGTTGTGGTGAAGCGCATTACTACAAAAACTGCCCACAACGAGAAAGAAATGATGTTGTAGCAAACTTGCAGGAAGCTTCTATTGTGGGTGATGTAGCAAGAAACATTCTTTGTATTAATGCGGCATTGGAGGACCGACAAGCGGATTATTAGCCCACGATGATTGAGCTGGAAGGTAAAATACTAAATCAGTTTGTTTCTATTTTAGTAGATCCCAGTGCAAGTCTAAGCTATATTAGTCCCAGAATGGTAGAGTTGTGTAAATTGAAAGAATAGAAATTTAAAAGTTCCTGACTAGTGCAGCTAGCCACAGGGGAAAAGCATAAAGTGACTGCTAAAATTCTGGACTGTATATTAGAAATTTTGAATTAGCAGTTACAAGTAGATCTGAGTATTATACCATTAGGATCCTACGATGTGTTGTTAGGCATGGACTGGCTAGAAATGCATTGGACCCTAGTAGACTGTAAGGAAAAATTTATTTATTATAGAATGCATGACGGAACCCAGAAGGAAATTCAAGGAATCAGAAAACCATTATAGCTATGCCCAATAACAACATCCCAAATGAATAAATGTATAAGGAAGGGATGCCAGTTATATGCGATTCAGGTGGGGTATGCAGATTCTAAGGATAAATCCCCTGCGATAGACAGTATTCCGGTGGTGCAAGAATTCCTGGATGTTTTTCCAGAAAACATACTTTGATTACCACCAAGAAGAGACATTGATTTTACTATAGAATTAATTCTTGGAGCTTCTCCTGTGTCAAGGGATCCTTATATAATGAGTGTGCCAGAATTAACAGAGTTGAAGATAAAGTTGTAGGAACTACTGGATAAAGGTTATATTCGCCCAAGTGTGTCACCTTGGGGATCACCCGTTTTTTTCGTGAAAAATAAAGATGGGACCATGCGTATGTGCATGGATTACAGGCAACTCAGAAAATTAACAATCAAGAATAAGTACCCTTTACCAAGAATTGATGATCTATTTGATCAAGTGAAAGGGGCCCGGTATTTTCCAAGATAGATTTGAGATTGAGCTATCACCAGATTCGAATCAAGGAGGAATAAATTTGCAAGACAACATTTTGTACAAGGTATGGTCACTACGAATTTGTGGTGTTACCCTTTGGATTAACAAATGCACCAGCAACCTTTATGAGGTTAATGCATTGGGTCTTCCATCATTTTTTGGATAACGTTGTGCTTATATTTATAAATGATATCTTGACCTATTCCAAGAACCAGGAAGAGAATAAATAACATTTGAGGATTGTGTTAGAATTGCTAAGAAAACATCGACTGTACGCAAAGTTCAGTAAGTGTGATTTGTTTAAATTAGAAATCCAGTATTTGGGACACGTTATTTCCACTAAGGGAATTGCTGTTGATCCTGAAAATATCAAAAACATTATGGAATGGCGAGTACCCCGGAACGTGGAAGATATTATATCCTTTATCGGGCTAGCTGGATACTATCAATGATTCATTGAAGGTTTTTCTAGAATTGCTTTCCCTATTACTTTTTTGCAGAAGAAAGGAAAAGTTTTCAAATGGACCACAGAATGTGATAGGAGTTTTGAAAGGCTAAAATAGCTATTGACTATAGCTCCTATGTTAAGGGTAGCCGACCCCAACAAAAAATTCGAAGTATGTATGGACAAAAGTAAAGAAGGTGTTGGGGAAGTCCTGTCTCAGGAAGGCAAAGTAGTAGCTTACGAATCTAGAAAGTTGAAGGATCATGAGCGAAGATACTCTACATATGATTTGGAATTGATAGCAGTAGTTCATGCACTCCACTTATGAAGACACTACTTGTTGGGCAAAAAGTTTGTATTAAAAACATATCATAGCAGCTTGACGAGTTACTTCAAGCAAGCAGATTTGAACTCAAGATAGGCAAGATGGAATGCTTTCCTGAGTGAGTTTGACATGGGTATTCAGCATGTCAAAGTAAAATAAGATCGAGTAGCTGATGCATTAAGTAGAAAATTACATGGTATATATGAACTATATTACAATCAGTTGGAAAATAGATTTTCAGAGCAAGTAAAGAAAGAAGCACAAAAAGATATCGAGTACCATTTTTTGTGGCATCAAATGGAAGAAGGCAAAAAAGCATGGAGGCACATTTGAATATGGGATAAATGAAGATCAAATGTTAACCTTCAAGGGTAAGGTATATGTGCCTAATCGGTTGGACCTGAAAGAGCTGATAATGATTGAATATCATCGCAGCAATTATGCAGGTCACTCGGGTTACCAGAAGATATTGACCGCAATTAGAAAGGTATTTTTTTGGCTTGGTATGTGAAAGAAAATTGCTGAATATCTAAGTATGTGTTTGGAATGTCAATAGGTGAAGGTAGAGCACCAACATCCTGCAGGATTTTTGCAGCCCATACCTATACCTGAATGGAAGTGGGAGGTCATATCTCTAGACTTCATCATAGGCTTACCAAGGACGAAAAGACAAAATGATTCTATAATGGTTGTGGTGGACAGATTGAGAAAATCTGCAGATTTTATACCCGTACAGTCTACTTACAAGACTGTACAAATAGTTGACATTTTCATGAAGGAAATTTTTAGATTGCATGGAATTCCAAAGACTGTCATTTCAGATCGAGATGTTAAGTTTACTTCTACTTTTTGGAAAACCTTGTTTTCAGGATTGGGTACGCAGATAAACTTCAGTACTGCTTATCATCCCCAAACCGATGGTCGAACAGAGCGAGTGAACCATGTTCTGGAAGACATGTTGCGCATGTATGTGATGAAGCATCCAACTAAGTGGGAAGATTACCTGCACCTTGTTGAATTTTCTTACAGCAAAGGTTATCAGGAATCTCTCAAATGAGTTCTTTCGAGGCCTTGTATGGAAGACAGTGTCGCACGCCCATAAATTGGAGCAGCCTAGAGACAAAGCTAATGTTAGGACCTAAAATTCTTGCAGAAATCGAAGCAGAGGTCAGGAAAATAAGACAAAATTTAAAGGCTGCACAAGATCGACAGAAGATCTATGCAGATAAGAAAAGGTCTTATCGTGAGTTCACAATAGGAGATCATATGTACATAAGGATCAAGCCAAAAAGGAGTACCTTACAGTGGGCCTCTTGTGCCAAATTGGCTCCCAGATTTTGTGGACCCTTTGAGATTTTGGAGAGGGTAGGACCTGTAGCCTATCGGCTAGCATTACCCAATCATATCCGAGTACACAATGTATTTCATGTGTCTCTGTTGAAGCGTTATGTACATGATTCGAAGCATGCAATTCATTGGCAACATATAGAGGTAGGATAGTAATGGAATCCTAAGTTGTAATTTGATTTCATTTGCAAGAAATTGACCTGAAAATTGTTATTGTTTAAGGTAGAACCGGATGGAGAATTCCCGGTCGAGCCGCAACGCATACTTAACCAAATGGAAATCATGCTCCGAAAGTGAGCTATCACCTCGGTGAAAGTGCAATGGAAGCACTTCAGCCTAGATGAAGCTACTTGGGAGGACACAGGTTTCATACGGAAGGCTTACCCAAAACTCTTTTCGGAGTCAAAGTGAAACACTGAGGATGGTGTTACTTCTAGGGGGGGGAGTTCTGACAGCTACATTATTGCTAACTAGCTGAATTACTAGTGAAGTAATTTTATTGTTGTTTTTAAATGAAAAACTGAAACAATTAATGTTATTTTAATATAAAAAAAAAATGTTATGAAAAATAATTGGAATCTGGATAAGAAAAGTAAAAAGATGATGGTAAATGTTTCCAAGAACTGAAAAGAGGTTGGGGAACAGTTAGAAACAGTTACCTACTCCTCTAGGATAAAGGACTGATTCCAGAGAGGAGTAGGGGTTCTGTGAATGGAAAAAAAAGGAAAGAGTGAAAAATCCTTGAGCTGGTATTAACCAGTGGAGTTACACAGAAATTTCCTGAATCTTCTAGTTCTGACTGGACTGGGTGTCTTGAGGTCACAACAGAAATATTATTTCCACTGTTAACCCGAACCATTCAGTCTGGAGCACGGGGGCAAGGAGGACGTAATAGCCTTACTTGATGGTTGGGAAGACCACAGCTGAATAATTTACATTCAGATAAGTATACATGCGGAACTAAACCTGAGAGTTTCATGTGATTCTTATTTGTTAGAAACATTTTATCAGAATGGTAGGTACATTAATGTATAAGCTACTGTATTTTCAATTGTTTATACACCAGTAACAATATTCTTCACTATTAGTAGATGACTTACATTCCGAGTTAGATTACTGTGATGTTTCTTTCCTAAAAAGCTCTGCTATAAAAGAAAGTAGGAATTCTAGAAAAAATTAGCAGTATTTCATGAAACAGGAATTAAATATCAGAAAATAGAAAAGTGAAGCTAAGCATAGATTTTCGGATTATATGTACTTTTCAAATTAATTCTACCTACCAAGAAGAATCAATTCAATCTTAAGAAAAACAGAGTACTATATATTGCAGAAAGAAAACATTTACTGTTCAAACCCTTATCATTTTACAGATAAGTTACACTATGTCAATAATTCCTGCTATTGAATGAGAAAGATAAAATAGTAATATTTACAATTATTTCAAAGCTGCAAGACTATTATAGTTAACTATATAATGGTAGAAACCAGCAATAACAGCGGAAGACTGTCAGGTGAGGGGTTAGGGTAAGCAACCCAATCCCAAAACCTAGTTGTCTTTCACCTATATAAAATAGAAATACTCGGGCATTGAAAAGAATGGTGGTTCAGACACCTGGGAGAAACAATAGAGAAATTTATATGGTATTTTTCATACAAAATATACATATTCAGTATAAGCAATATATGCATGTAAGAGAAGCATTGAACTAGGGTTCATTCAAGTAAAGTTGCATGAGATAGCTTCGTAAAAGTAAGCCATAGAAAATAGTTGAGAAAGCATTTCATAATTCAGCGTTGAAACCAAATAGACAACCCAGTAAACGCATCGAAGAACACGGTCAAAATTTCAAGATATTATACACAGATTCTATTAAACGAAGTTTTATATTTCAGAAAGGAGAAAACTGAGTTAAAATTCATCAGTTCTTCTGATCTTAAAAACACTCGGGGTAAAACCAAAAGTTCTGCACTGTGGTATCAGTCCAAATTAAAACAAAATGAAAACCTGCTAAATGTTCCGTCTATTTCCATTAGAATATATTACAGCAATGTTTTCGTGAAGAACCATAATTTTTCCGAAAGGATTAATCGAACTGCCAAGATCAAACAAGAGAGCTTGTATGCATAAAGCATCCTAAGGGCCATTTGGGCAAGACGATAAAACCCTCAAGCATACCTAAAGAAATCCTGAATAGGATAAGTGGAATTCCGAAATTTGTAACCGAAAACTTTCCGCAGAAGAGAAATTGCTACGAGGCTTCGAAAGCCTTACCTGCCAAAATAAAAAGGATAAGCGAAATGATTTTTTTTGAACTGGAAGGATGTAATATGGATAACATAGTTTTGAAATTGATAAAATAGTAAACCTTACATTCGAACAGATTACCTGAGAAGAGCGCTGAAAAAATTATGGCTGCCATTACTCTCGTAACCTTGCATCACAGAGAAGAAAAAGGGATAAATATCCATAACTGACTTAGCAATTAAACTATAAGTTGAATAAGTAAAACAGTAAATAGAGGGGTTGCAATCGAAAACAAATATTATAGGGAAGGAGTGAGTAACCTGAAGACATAGCTAAATGGACGACCAGACGAAACAGAGCATGGAGAAAATTTTCATTTGCAAGCTAGTTTATAAAGTCTCCTCCAAATCCTGAGTCGGGCTCGGTGTTGCCATGGGTAGCCAAATCGACCATTGAAACAGATAATCGGCACAGTGCTGGAAAATCCCCAGTGAACCAGCACTTCACCATAGAGTAAACCCAATGCGTATAACTAGGGCTTGGCGGGATTGCCTTGGCCCAGTTCCCGCCTCAGCCAGATGTCATCGAACCAATACAAGCAATCAACAGCGTAGATCGGGTTTAGTTACCTTGTGATCATCACAGGCTGTGTACATCGCACAGGTGTCATAGAGAAATCCGAATGTATATCAATATGTATAAATGCCAGTACTATAACAGCCATGATTGCATTAAAACGAAATGACAGGTATGGCGGAGGAGCATTAAACCGATTGTGGTTGATATTTATTTTCCAATATTATTGTTGATTAATATATATATATTTCTGTTGATTATATATATATGAACTATTGAAATTCCAAATTCAATATGTTGCAGAACGAATAAAATTAATAAAAATCTGTTATATCAGATTTGCAATCTTTTCTTATAGAGATACATTGCAGAGTTTTGAATATTTACTATACGATAAAGTTATGAAGGATATTTTTTTTTTTTATGAAGTGTGAGTGTATGTGACAAGTGGTATCAGAGCCAGGTTCATACACGGGGACCCTAAGGGTCAAATAACGATGAAGATGTGTGTAAATGATGCACAAAGAGAAAGAGAAAATAATTTAGCCATCTAGTAGAAAACACTATGAGAAGAGGAACCCCGATGTAGCCCCCTCAAGACACAGGGGAACCCCACGTACAATCAGTGATGAACCTAGAGATTTGGGTCCAACTAAGTGTCAAACAGCAATAAAAAACTAAAAGGTTGTTAGAAGAGCAACAACACCAAACCAGTTTCCTGTTAAATACTATTCAACAGCTGTAGGAGGAGATGGTGCACGTTTGAAAAGATAATGAGTGATTACTGCATGACCAGGAAAATATTTTAAAAAGTCTGTCAGATAAACAACACCATGAGGTGAAACATCCCAGTACTGATAGAGGTGT
>JAXQQM020086080.1:0-28122 GCA_034641835.2 Pinus albicaulis
TGTAATGGAATTTGGAAGCTCATTCTATCGAGAAATGTAACTCTTGATCCTGATGATTGGTTATTAATATATCTGAAGGTTGCTATCTTACCGTATGACTTGAATGTATCGCATGATGTCTGTAGTACTTTAAAATTTTATTCGCTTAGTATCTGCATGATGTTCTGAGAAGATCTTCTACGTATAATGTTATGCATGCGTATGATTATGTGTTAGGTTTAAGTTGCGGATCTATCTGCCGATACCGATATGTTCCCCTCCTTCATGTGGTCGCGGCATGCCACGGGTGAGACTCTCTGCTCTTCGGAGTAGGGTGAAAATGTCGGCGTGGTTCTAGACTACAACAGACTCCCTTGCTGGCCCAATCCCCAAACCTGGGTCTTGCCCGCGAGACCTGTTTCCTTGCCAACAAATGGTTCCGTTTCCAGGTTCCTAAACTTCCTTAGGGGAACTAGATCATGGTATCAAGGATATTCGAAGGAGAAATACGGAGATGGTGGGATAACCAACTGGACTAGTTTACAACTCAGTAAGCTGAGCTGATAAGCCAAAAAGAGAAGGAGATCAGATATCTAGTTCTCTTCTCGGATTCTGCCAACGATACCTACGAGATCCTCTGGTGAAAGTTCCCTAGTGAACTCTATAGTTGGTTGCGGAGGCTGTAGACCAAAGTAACTAAGGAAAAATTTCGGAAGATAAACCGCAAGTGGGTGCACAGAGATCTGGTGGCCCTTCATCGGTTGGATACCGAATTGACCTGAGCTGTAGATTTCTGGGTAGAATCTACCTTGGACGGATATATTGTGGAGTTTTCAGTGGAGTGCTACTAGTATTTCTCTAGAGCTGAAGCTATATTCCGATCTGGACTAAGAGGGCAGCTGCTGAAGGAAATTTCATTGTGGATTAAGGCCCTGATGGTGGACGAAGGGCTGATGGAATTCTAGAAATCAGGAATGAAAGCGTAAACCTCCCGTTCTGGGGGAAGGGCCTGAGGGACAAATGCAACGTGAAATGTGAAGCGGGTGAGTAGGGGAATGGATGTTGAAACTACAAGGAGGTTGAGGGAGCGGTGTGCGCATCAGAGGGCGCAGATCACAGAAAGGTGGCGAGAAAGGGTGATGAGGGAGTTGAAACGACAAGGGAGTAGTCAAAAGGATAAAAAGGAGGCACCTTAGGAGATAGTGGACATGGAAGGCCAGGTGGGGCCCCAGGAAATGGAAGGGACCATTAAAGGAGTGTGGTGGGTACATGGGAGACCAGCTAGGAGGAAGGGAGAGACGATGTTTGATGAAGGAGATGCAGATGCATGCCCAGAAGAAGATTCTGATGTCGAGTGGTACGTCGCGATGCAGCAGTTATTCCAAGAAAGGATGGCATTCATATCTCCAAGTATTCCGACTCCCCAAAGTTCAAATAGCGTGGATCCCTACCTTCCCCTGGTACTCTATAAACCCTTAAGTGATATTTTCGTTAAGTTAAAAGAGTTGAGTCGATTGAATAGTAGTCTGTTTTCAACAGCAACACATGCTAATAGTAGCATTACTAGTGGTATAATTACGCAACCAAGACCCGGAGGGTTCATTCTAGTTACACCTCCGCAAGTGAATATGGCGGGATCATTCACCTGATACCCAGAATTTTCTGGGCGGGGTAACGATGATGTGGAACAGCATTGGTACCTCTGTGAAGCCATATGGAGGGCACGACAGACACCATATGCAGGAAAGCTGATCGAATTCCAAACCACGCTTAGAGAAAGGGCACTGAGTTGGTTCATAAAGTGGTCAGAGGACCACCAGAATCCAACGATTGCGGATTTCAAACGGGACTTTTTCAAAGAGTTTAAGCTACCCCAAACATACCAGCAAGGTCTGTCCGAACTATGGGAGATCAAGCAAAGGGAAGGAGAGACTACATGGGAGTTGATGCGCAGGCTCAAAGATGCGATCGGGAAACTCAGCTACTCGATCAACCTGAATCATCAGAGGGACTGGTTCATCAAGGCTATGCTTCCCTTGACGCGAACCCCCCTCACTCAACAAAAGATCGACAACTTGCAGGATGCATTGGAATAGGCTATGAAGATAGAGGCGATGGCGGGCTACCCTCAGGAATATAGGGGAGGGGCGGCCTCGGAAGACCCATCCCTACTGGGACTGCAACATCAGATTGCCAACCTGACCGAAAAACTTAAGGAGATGCAACCGATGAGACTAGCCAGGCCAAATTTTAGGTGCACACACTGCCTGGTAGAAGGACACGTGGCGACCGAGTGTCCTTGGTTGCGAAACCAGGGAGTGGGGACCTTAGCAGTGGTAGTGTAGGGGGCTCCACCTATCGAAGGAGTTGCGCAGATCAACTCGCAAGGGGTCTATCTGCCGCAACAACCGTATACCAGGTTCCCAAATCAACCGACCCAAGCCACAACAGAGTATTGCGAAATCTTCCGAATAGTGGGTCATCAACCTCGGATGTGCCCGATTTTGTAGAAGTAATCCAATATTCCAAACAATGTGTACTGTGAGTTCTGTGCTTTGACAACTCACAACACCGACCAGTGCAGAGCTTTGGATGCACTGGCGGACTGATTAGACCGGCCCTCCTACAGAGTGAATGAGGCTCCCAGAGGCAGAGGAGGCGGTACGAGGGGAGGCCGTACAGGAGGACGGGGTTCGCTGAGATGCTACAACTGTGATCAAGAGGGTCATGTGGCCCAAGAATGCCCCCTACATAGAAGTTCGTGGTGTTACTAGTGCCGCGTGAACACACATGCGATAGAGGACTGTCCGGAACTTATCAAGAAGTGGGAGGAATGAGCAAGACAGAGAGGCACGAATCTGGTGAACGTAGAACCTCGAGGGATAACGACTCTGGCCATGCCGAACGTAGCCATATTTATGCGAGGAGGAAAGAAAACAGTGGAGGATGCACGTGAGAAGGATCCGCTATGGGTGATCAGGCCACAGTCCCCGAAACAACTGATCCGGCTGGAAATGAAGAAGAAATATTTCCAGGAGGCTATAGAAAATTTTGCCTAGCTGGGGGGAGACAAAGGTATTGAGTTACCTGTGAAGAAAGATACCAGAGAACAGAATGCTACAGGGGCTCTGATCGAGGAGTGGCTCCATTTGTTTCTCAAAATTGTTGACAACTCTTCAATGTGGGAATAGCTCAAGCATACCCTAGAGGAAGTGTTGCAGGGGAGTGCAGGAGCGAGGGAATCCTCGGAAATAGCACCATAGTACGTACAACGAGTAAAGCGGAACAAAAGAAGGACGGGAAAAGAGTTTCGGGTAAACACGCAGGTTGCGGGATTCTAGATCAGGGACACCATGCTCAATTTGGGATTCAACGTCAACATGCTGCCTCAGAACACTTGGGAAGCTCTAGGGCAGCCATGACTGACTTATTCGTCGATCCAGCTCAGGATGGCAAACTAGTACTGCATTGTGCCGATCAGCAGACTCGAAGATGTCGAGGTAGACGTCGCAGGGGTAAAGACTTACATAGACTTTGAGGTAATAGATATTATGGGAGACAAAGATCCGTACCTTGCATTACTAGGGATCGACTAGGCTTTTGAAAACTATGCCATTATTGATCTCAAGAAGGAGATGATGATTTTTGAAGATGGGGAAGTTCGAGTCACTCAGCCTCTCAACCCGTATCAAGGTCCGAGATATACAAAAACAGTAGATAACAGAGAAGATTCTCAGCTATTAGACAACCTCTATCAGATGACAACAGGGAAGAGGGGGGATTACATTAACCCGACAATGACCGGCTCTGTAAGCTGACGAAGTGTCTAGAGCTCGGAGCTGGGCTCAAAACTAGCTTGGGAGGACTGGCAGCAAGGCAGGTATGAGACTACTATAAAGAGATGCGCCAGTATTGCAAGAATCCAGTGGATTGGGGCTGAGATAAGGGAGTACCCCACCTTGTCCAATATGTAAGCAGTAAATACCTTCATTTCGAAGGTAGAAGACAAGGTACCGGAGGAAAACAGGATACCACTTTTTGATGTGGCACTACAGTCCACATCAGCCAGGTGGTGGAAAAATCACCGCAACTCCCTGTCATGGTGGAGTTGTGTTGCAACGGCTCTGAGGGCGCGGTTTAAGGAAGATGAAGGACCTCAAAGCAAACAAAGGTACCAAGGAACTTCCCATTCGAGAGACCATCTGCAAGTTTGTCAGGAGCAGTGGCGAAGTGTGGGATACCCAGAGGAGCTGTGGGTACATCAGTTTGTCCACTCCTTGGATACTATTCTGCATGCCTAGTACTTAGAAGAAGAGAGGAAGAGGGGGATCAGTTCTTGGAAAGAGGTTGCAGACAAATTTGTTCAGTGATTTTCATTTAAGGGGAAGACAGACCCGATATCCCAGGCATTACAGGCCATAAAAGGAATACTGTTTTTCCCCGATCAGAGCACAGACGGGAGGCCATTGGTGCTGAATCCCGATGGCAGATGTAATTTGGCTTTCCAAAGGATTGATAGTGAGCCAGACGATGACAGTTTGGAGGACCTTAGGCACCTATACCTTGAAGAGACAAAAGGAGAGCGGAACATCAAATAAGATCCTACCACCGAAGGAGTCCATCTACTTCCGTTGAAGACAAAAAAACTAAACATCGGCACAGAGGAAAAACACAAGATGGCTACAGTTGGGGACTACTTGGATGAGGAGATGACGAAGGAAATTTTTAGTCTCCTCCAGGAATATGAATACCTATTCCCTTCATCGATTGCGGATTTAAAAGGGATCAAAGGGGATCTCGGAGAGATGAGGATTATTCTGAAGCTGGATGCCAAGCCAGTGAATTATTGCCCTTACTGGCTGAACCCGCGGATAAAGGAGAAAGTCAAACTAGAGATCAACAAAATGATGAAGGAAGGCCTAATTTTCCCCGTGGAAGAAGTAGAGTGGGTGAGCCCCATCATCATTCAAAATAAGAAATACAAATCTGCGTCTGTGTGGACTACCGAAGTTTGAACAATGCCTACATCCATGACCCATTCCCCACCCCATTCAGCAACGAAGTACTAGACAATGTTGCAGGGAATGAGGCTTACTCCTTCACCGATGGGTTCTCAGGACATCATCAGGTGTGCATTGTGGAAGAGGACAAGAAGAAAATGACATTCACCACACAGTGGGGGTCCTTTGCATATCATGTGATGTCGTTTGGGTTGAATAATGCACCTGCAATTTTTTCTAGGATTGTTATAGCCGCTTTCCAGGAATATATTCATAAGTTCCTAGAAGTCTACATGGACGAATGGTTAGTCTAAAACTTGCTGAAGGATCATGCCACCCTACCACTCATAATGTTCGATCAATGTCGGCAATTGAAAATTTCGTTGAACCTGAAGAATTGCATCTTTGAGGTTCCGTTCGGAATGCTCATAGGACATGTGGTGTGCAGGCAAGGGGTCTGTGTCGACCCCGCCAAGGTGGTTGTGATCGTCCACATGGAAGCTCCGGAAACTGTGAAGTAGTTGAGGTCACTGCTGGGGCACACGGGCTATTACAGGTGGTTCATCAGGAACTATGTGAAGATAAATAACCCTTTGGAAAAGTTGCTACGAAATTCAGAGGTGTTCCAGTGGACGGATGGCTGCAGGTTAGCCCTCGACACTTTAAAGGAGAAGCTGGCAACCGCGCCCATTCTGGTTCACCCAAATTGGGATAAGCAGTTCTACGTGCATATCGATGCTTCCAGTATTACACTTGGGGCTATCTTAGCGCAACCAGGGGAGACGACAGTTGACCACCTAGTGTACTTTTCCAGTCACACTCTGTCTAATGCGGAGCGGAATTACACCACCACGGAGAGGGAGGCACTAGCCATGGTGTACTCGCTCCAAAAGTTCCACCACTATCTCCTCGAAGGTAAGTCCAAATTCTTCACTGACCACTCTGCATTGAAATACCTAGTCAATAAGCCAGTTTTGGAAGGATGGATATGCCGATGGCTCCTACTCTTTCAAGAATTCACCTTCGAAGTGATTGTCAAGCCCAGGAGGCTAAATTTCCGACCCGATCACTTATCCCGGTTGGAGACTGTTGAAAATGAGGGCTCTCTAGATGATCAGTTTCCTGATGCTGATATTTTCCAGTTAGAAGCCATACCAAATTATTTGGCTGACATCGCAACATACCTCACCACGGGGCAGTGTCCTCATCACTATACCTCGATCCAAAAACGACACCTGGTCGTCCGTGCCGCTGACTACCAACTAATTGCGAGGTAGTTATATAAATTGGGACTTGACGAGATTCTGCGGAGGTGTGTCCTCGACCATGAACGCGAAGCTGTTCTGTGGGAATGCCATAGCGGCATCGCGGGAGGACACGTGGGGGTGAAACCAACAGCTAGGAAAGTGCTACAAGCTGGACTATGGTGGCCGACAATTCATGCCGACAATAAATATTTTTTCAAGAAATGCGATGTTTGTCAGAGAACAGGGAGGCCCTCTCACCAAGACGATCTCCCACTACACCTGGTGAACGTATTGCAACTGTTTGAGAAGTGGGCTGTCAATTTCGTAGGCCCCATAGCACCTATAGCCATGCATTCAAAGGCCCAGTACATCATCATCGCCACAGACTATCTAACCCAATGGGCCAAAGCAGCGACAGTAAGGGATTGTATGGCAGAGACAGCAACCCGGTTTATCTTTGAAAACATCATCAGCAAATTTGGTTGCCCCAAGAGCCTAACCAGTGATCAAGGTACACAATTCCTTAATGAAACAATCAAATCGCTGCTCGACACTTTCATGATATAACATCACAAAAGCATCTCGTACCACCCACAAGCCAATGGCACTATCGAAGCATTCAACAAAATCCTCGAAAAAGGCTTGATGAAGATCTGCAATACAAAACAGGATGATTGGGATGAACGTCTGCCAGCCGCACTGTGGGCCTACCGAACAACAGTGAAGCGCTTGACGAATCAAACACCTTTCTAGTTGGTGTATGGCCGTGAAGCTATGATTCCCGCCAAGTTCACCATATCGAGCCTTCTAATCTCCACATCCCTAAATTTCTTGGAGGAGGAGTCACTATAGGAGCGCCTGCATGACTTACAGGAACTTGACGAGGCAAGGTTCCTTGCTGAGTTTCATCAAAAATTTTATAAAGACAGGCAGAAGGCATAGCATGATCGATACATTAAGAGAAAAACGTTCTAGGTTGGCGGAAAGGTTCTGCTATATGATAGTAGGCTCCAAAAATTTCCTGGGAAACTGCAGATGCACTGGTTGGGACCCTACTTCGTCGTAGAAATTAAGGATTCTAGAGCAGTTTGGTTGGCTCAAATGGACGGTACTATTTTACCTGGCTGGGTGAATGGCGCATGCCTGAAGCCCTAACATGACTAAGTTTCTTTAGCTTTCTTCCAATAACTCTCGCACCCGAGAGAAGTCCGTAGCGTAGCGTAGTTGAATAACTCTCTCCCACCCGAGATGAACATAGGTAGAGTCCCTTGCCCATGCATAGGTTGTCAATAATAGCTGGGTTGCGAGGACCACAACGCAACCGATTGTGGTCAGGGAGGAGCGCGTCCAGCATGCCATCTTTGTAGGATAAGAAAACGTGTCAAATGTTAGTCCCCATCATTTCATTCAGTACTTGTGTCAGTTCGTAGGATCGCCAAGATTTGCAAAATAAATTGCCGTAATAAGAAGTAACACTGCAGTAATCACTTTTCCATAATTAGAAGTAACCTCAGCCGTAGCGTCCGCCCATTTCCCCACACCACCATCAGCAGATGTCAGAACACACCTCAGCAGGCGACTAATCACACGATTATCGCCGCGGAGGGTGCCAGCAAGAATTAATTCGTTACGGGGTCTCATCAACCTCACTCGTGCTGGTTAATTACATAGCCTGCATGAAGAAAAGCACGAGAATGCCAGAGAGATCCGAGTTAGAGTTATAAATTTCTGAAGAATCAAAAGCAATTGGAGCAAAACCAGAGTAGCGGAGGTGCCCCGAAGAAACGAGCAGGGAGAAGGGGATGAGAACTATTTTGCAGGTGTATCAACGACGAGAAAAGATGACAAAAGTCAATCCAGCAGTAGTAGAACAAGAGCTAGATAGTAGGATTCAAAAAATGGAGTCCCTCGTCAGGAAGTATGACAGTGCAGCTCTCATTGACGCAGATATCACAGACTTCTTTGAGTTTCCAGCACTCAAAAGACAAGTGTACATTGAGAGCTATACCACAGAAGGAAGATGAGTGGAAAAAAAAATCTTGCCTGAGTTTCGAGGTATCCAGCAGTCCTCAATATTAAACTTGAGGAACCTGCCAGTATTTGGGACGACAGGCACTACCATGCAATGTACCAAGTTCTTGCTGAGTAGAATTCAGAACGGTTCCTTGTGGCTGGGAAAAGAAATTCAAATCCACGCCGAGGACATTCACAGGCTGACAGGGCTCTCACAGGAAGGCCAGGACGTATCTTCAGCATTCCAGACCATCTCCAAAAGAGCGAAGAAGTCGGGGGATACAAATTATTATGAAAAATATGGCACCCGAAGGGGAGGAAAGGGGGCAAGAATTGAGCTCATCAACAAGCCAGAAATCAGGTTCACATGCTACCTCATTGCCAGTAAGACAATGAGGCATTACACCAAGGGGGAGTGTACCCTGGACACCATTTCAATCTCAGAGCACTGTGTCCAGGGGACCAGGTTGAACTGGTGCTCCTTCCTACTGAAGGAGCTATTTGAAGCATGTGAAGATAATTACAAGAGGGCAACAGGATTTATCTATGGATACTTGATAGTAGCACTGGCCATGTGGAAGTGGCATTCCCCCCTCATCAGGGTGCCGGTAGAGATAGCGGAGGATCAACTGTTAGCAATGAAGTTCGTTCCATGGAAGGTGTTGGGAGACCCCAGCACCAAGAAGGTAAACGCAAAGGCCTTCCGAAGTTGGTATGGCTTAATGATTGATGTGGTGATGAGCCAACAGAGGATTCTCAGAAATCTGATGGACAGATACAGCGAGCAAGTCTAGTTTGGGGTCACACACAAGCACACGTTCCTCAGACCCACTTGTGTGCCGGAGGAGACATTCCAGATGAGGCTGTTGAAATTCCAAATCGATGAAGCAGCCTTCCACACCAAAGTTTGTTCGTGGCCGGGGGTTGCGGTGGAAGTCAGAAGTGGGGTATACACAGACAATTTCAACAAGATGCTACCACATCAATTTCCAGGTGAAACGACGACAGAGGCAGCAAACAGGGTATCTAACCTGCAACTCCTCCCAATCATTCGGCAACTAAATACATAGGTACAAAGATTCAACGAGGTGGTCCAAGTAATATCAAGTAGTGCCACTCCATTCCCAGTTTTTTCTGAATTTCAAGTTTCGCAGTCCACCTCACTTCCCAACATGACCTCCATCCCCACACCCATTCCAAATGTACTGTTTAGTTCACCAAGCCCAGTAGCCACCCCTTTGGGGGGAAAGAGTAAGTCTGCGAAACCCATAGTGGCACCCAAGGCCAAGAGGGCTAAAATTATAGAATCAAGTCTGGTGGTCGACCTCACAGAGGAGGATCCACCCTGGCAACTGAGCATTGGGGTACCCATCCAGGAAGAACCAATCGCCGAGACAGGGGAAGCAGGCGGGTTCCCACCTCACCCTCCCATTAACCCTTCTGATTTCCTAAACATCTGTATTTCACCACCTTGTACCGACCCAATCCCACCTACCACTTCATCCGCACCATCCAACTCATCCACCACCATATCAGATCCAGTAATCTGGAACCTACTCACTGGGGACCATGGGACAGAAGCTGACTTAGGTACATTAGCGGTACCACCATCCAACCTAGCTATGGACCCCCCGACCTCTTTTACTGACCTAATCACACAGATGGAACAAATAGTTGCAGACACAGCTAGACCAATCCCTGAGTCTACTTTGCTCCAACAGCACATCCAAGCAGAATAAGGAGAGTGACCAGACCTGAACATGGTGGAATCTGCACCCCATCAAACTCCGTCGCAGTCACCTCATGGTCAATCAACAAGATCAGTTGCCAGTGGGCAACCACTGTAGGAGCGGCAACCCGGTCAAGGTACTTTAGGGGCTGAAGGCATGGAGACGTGGGGAACGACTCAGCGGTACCACTTCATCCATAGGGCAACCCAGTAGGCAGAAAGGCTACACTTCGAGCTACAATATAAATGTGAGCAACAACAGCAACAGATAATCGCGGTTATTGAACAGCATGAGCAGCTCACAATGGAAAATAGGCAGCTACGAAACCAGATGGACGAAGTGACCAGGGTTTTCAAGGAAGTGTGGCCTGCAGTGATGGCCCACTACAATTAGATGCTAGCGGATGTGCAGGAAATGACAGTCGTAGAGCGAGCCATCCACCTCACGGTGGCATAATCCAACCTTCACCAAGAGAATATAGAGCTCAAGGCAACATTGGCAGCACGACCGGCGTTGCCCGACCCAGTGGCAGTCTACACAACACAAATCTCAAAGAAACAGGGCAGGTGACCAAGATGCAGGAAGTTCTCAGTACTGCATCCAGAGATGCCTACGACCTCCTGAAAGGTCTACAAGAATGCTCAATGACCCTTACAGTGAAGACACATCGGATTTCGGCCCAGTTGCAACAAATATCCAAAGAAATACAAGACGCCATGGACCCCTCGATGCTGGACCAATTGTATGCCCAGGTGAATGCGCTAGAGGTCCAGATTCAGCAAGTAGAAGAAATGTCGACGGCCGCCAAGCAGGAAATTCGAGAGCTTTGCCAGCCCCTATAGATCAGTGGCCGGATGATGCAGCAGTTGGCCACTGAGGCTGGGACCTAAGTCAGCATAGTATTCGGCGTTGTACTAGCGAACGTCGGGGAGGAAGCTATTTCCAAGATCACGGCAGAG
The DNA here is from genome assembly GCA_034641835.2 of Pinus albicaulis. Classification (NCBI taxonomy): domain Eukaryota; kingdom Viridiplantae; phylum Streptophyta; class Pinopsida; order Pinales; family Pinaceae; genus Pinus; species Pinus albicaulis. The sequence goes on from JAXQQM020086080.1 coordinate 10,929, forward strand.
ACAGACGCATTATTGCAGGGGTGGCAGCAGGCTGTGGTAACTTTCCATGAAATTAAGGCTTCCGCTTTGACCAAGGTCCCAGAGTTGGGGCCCTTGTTTGGACAGCAAGGAGAAGGTGTGCAGCAGGAACAAGGCACAGGGTCAGGCGGAGCTATGGAGGTGGAGACGGTAATCTGTGATTGACTCAGGACGAGTCAAGAGACTGTGGTTGGGGCCTGTTGGGGTCCTTGTTTTGAATTTTGCATGAAGACAGATTTTGGGTTGCAGATCAACACGTGGCAGGGGCAACAACGGTAGGCAGCGGAGCTGCCGAGGTTGCGGAGGAGTAGGAGATGGATGACAAGGTTGGCGCAGACAAGTGCAGATGAAGGGAGGATGCGGCAAAGGACAGATAGTGGAACTCATGTGCAACAGGAAGAAGCCGAAAGCAGCTGAGTAAGAACACAAGAGAAACTAACAGTTGCGTTGGCAGGTGAAGAAATAGGCCGTCACCCAGCAGAAAAAGAGACATGCATAGATACAGAGGGATCGGAGAGGTTAGAGCAGAACGAGGTTGAAGAGCAGACGCTACATGAGAGCTCTGTTCTAGGCACGACACCCTTGTACTTCTTGTATCTCTATCGATCTGTTATTGCTGTAGTATCTCTCTCTGTCCCGCGAGACCTTTGTAATGGAATTTTGAAGCTCATTCTGTCGAGCAATGTAACTCTTGATCCTGATGACTGGTTATTAATATATCTGAAGGTTGTTGTCTTACCATATGACTTGAATGTATCGCATGATGTCTGTAGTACTTTAAAATTTTATTTTCTTAGTATCTGCATGATTTTCTAAGAAGATCTTCTACGTATAATGTTATGCATGCGTATGATTTTGTGTTAGCTTCAAGTTGCGGATCCATTTGCCGATACCGATCTGTTCCCTTCCTTCATGTGGTCGCGGCACACCTCGGGTGAGACTCTCTGCTCTTCGGAGTAGGGTGAAAATGCCGACGTGGTGCTAGACTACAGTGGACTCCCTTGTTGGCCGAATCCCCGAACCTGGGTCTTGCCCGCGAGACCTGTTTCCTCGCCAACAGGGCGAGGTGGATACATCTGGAGGCATAGCGGTAACGATTGGAATTGACCTTGTCTTACACAAGTCAGTTGAAGGTTAGTTGAGTAGTTAATATTTTTTTCAACTTAGTAATCTCTTAGTTAACTAGTCAATTAGCTAAAAATAGACCCAGTCATGCATGGAATTCGAATTGCCTAGTTGGAGTGGAGGAAAAGGCATATTTGTATTTATAATGTATATTGTTGACCATATAGTGCTTTTGAACTAAGTAGGTGATTAATTCCCCTTGGATTTGCACAAGGAAATAGGGAATTTCCATATTTTTTAGGAGCTTAATTCTTCCAAGATTGTGCAAGGAAATAGGTGGTATGATTAATTCCCCTTGGATTTGCACAAGGAAATAGGGAATTTCCCTATTTTTTTAGGAGCTTAATTCTTCCAGGATTGTGCAAGGAAATAGGAGGTTGGCTGAGGCTTGAATTGGCTGAGGCTTGAATTGGCTAAGGCTTGAATTGGCTAAGTGTTTTCTAGAGTAAGGAAGAAGGAGAACAATTTTACAATGCAGGGTGTGCTTCAAAGTTGAAGCAAGACATTGTAATTATTTCTCTTTCTCATCGGAAATAATGCAAAGTAGTAGAGGAGCTTTTCCCATTTAGCTTCCCTTGTAAAATCATTATATTCCTTATGTTTTGATGATTTTAGGTTATTACATATGTTTCTATCATGTATTTTCATTTCCACAAAATAGTAAAATAAATTTGTATTTCTTAATTTCAATTCTACTTCATTAACAATAACAAATCTCTTATAATTTCTACATAATATATAATAAAATTACAACATAATATAAAATTATCTAAATAATAACCATATCTAATTACAAAATTTAACAATCTCACAAAGCTTTTACCATTCTCTAACCCACAACTTCAATGTTGTATACCCTCTAACTTATACATCAAACCAATATTATTAACAAGTAAATCCTTCATGCATGAATATAACATGTACTATAAACATGGCTCAACCTAACCTATTTTCTTAACGCATAAACACAACAAAATCCAATAAATATTATTAATTAAGTAGATCCTTCATGCATCAATATAACATGGCCCAAAATATATTTAGTTTTAATTTATCATGATTAAATTATTAGAGATGAAATAAACGAGAATCAAACTCCTTTATCGCAAAAATGTTTTTATGCAAATTTGTTCCATAATCTTTGAAAGGAGCATATACATATTCATATGAATACACTTCAAGAACACAAAATAAACCGGGAAGGAAGAATTTTATTAAAATAAAAAAATTCATATAATAAAATATGAATTTAGAATTTTATTAAAATAAAAAATTCACGTAATAAAATATGAATTTAAAAATGAGTATTTTGGTTTAAAAATAAATAAAAACAAAATTAATAATATATAATTAAAAATTAGTTTATTAAAAAAATAAATCAAATATTTATAGATGTTTATGAATCACTTAAAATGGGAATATACCCAAAGGATAATAGGAAAAATGAAAACCTAAAGTAAAATGATTGTTCTTAATTTTTAATACTTGAATTTCAAATGATATTTATGAAGAAAATGAAGGGATCAAGTTATATTATGATATCTAAATTATTGTGAATGTTTTACTAGAATAATTTATTATAATATTTTTTTATTATGTCAATTATTTCTTTATTTTTTTAGATTTTAAATTTATTAGTATTAATTTATTGCTTAAAATTTTAAAATCATTGAAATACAGAATTGAAAGTTCAAGTAAATGAACACACTATTCATATAAATGAACACAAGATATATCTTATGAAACTTGATAGGGAAGAAGACTTAAGGAAGGCGAGGACTATTCTCCATTGTGATTTATTTACTTATAAAAATGCATACATAAAGAAAGGGGAACCCACTATGGAGTTTGCTATGAGATTGCCATATAAATAAATACTATAACATATTTCCCCATTTAGTTATGATCTCAAGTAGAATTCATATTTGTTTAACAAGTGCCAAAAATTACATCTTTTTATACCATCTTTTCCCCACTTTTAGTCCATCTTCACTTACCTAGTCCTTGTATTAATCCATTATTGTGATGGATTTAGAATTACTCTGTTTCCATTACATTTCTTTAGTGTTCTACATGAGGTTATGATTAAATATGAGAAAAGTATTATATTTGCATTTATCTTTGAGTTAATCTATAACCAGCCTAGATCCATCTTAATTTTTTGAGTGCAAAATTTGAGGAAATATTTGCACCTTGAGAGATTTGATCCCTCTCAGCACTTGATAGATCCTGAGTTAAGATAGATCTAGGTTAGTTTCAGTCGTGTGCGGCCAAGGAAAAGCTATTGAATACATGATTAATTTTATCAATAATATGTAAATATATCTAATATTAATATAATAATTTTAAATATGCTAAATATGTTTGAGATTAACCTGGTCATTTTAATTTTAAACTAGCTTAGTTACCTCTGTTTTGTGAGATGATAAATATTATTTATAACTTTAATGATTAAAAATGATGAAATACAAATTTTGAATGCAAAGTGACAATAATAGTGTTGAATTGTATAAAATGTGAATAATATGAATGTAGTCAAGTACAAATAATCTTCATTGTGATCAATCTCAAACTATTTTCTTCTACTATTCTTATTGTCACTGTTGTTAGTTTTGTCATCTTTTCATATTGATTATATGAAAAGGACAGTTGAAATCGTAAACCATTTAAATCTTTAGCTCGAGATGTTGTAGAAAACATCATACCTTGTCTCTCTTGCTCTCCAATATTAACAGGTTGAATTGCTATAACACAAAAATCAATGTACATTGTCAATAATTGTTTATGCCTACACTGAAATCAATGCACAGTGTTAATACAATCACTTTAAAATTAATGTACCATCATACATCCAATTACATCAAATGAGAAATCAACATCTACATTGAAACCATAATTGTTTATGCCTACATTGAAATCAATGCACACTGTTAATACAATCACTTTAAAATTAATGTGCCATCATACATGAAATTACATCAAATAAGAAATCAACATCTACACTGAAACTAGTGCATATAATGCAAGCAATAAATTAATATTAGAAAGCAACTTCTACACTAAAATCAATGCATTTAATGCAAGTAATCAAATATGATTAGAAATCAACATCTATACTCAGACTAATGCCTCTAGTGCAAGTAAGAAAATAGGATTAGAAACCAAAATCTACACTAAAATAAATGAATTTAGTGTAAGGAATCAAATAAGATTAGAAATAATCATCTACACTGAAATCAATGCATTTAGCGCAAGCAGTCAAATAGAATTAGAAATCATCTACATTAAAATCAATGCATCTAGTGCAAGCAATCAAATAAGATTATAAAACAACTTTTACACTGGAACCAATGCATCTAATGCAAGAAATCAAATAGGATTAGAAATCAACATCTACACTCAAATCAATGCATCTAGTGCAAGTAAGAAAATAGGATTAGAAACCAACATCTACACTTAAATCAATGCATTTAGTGCAAGCAATCAAACAGGGTTAGAAATAACCACCTACACTGAAATAAATGCATTTAGTAAAAGCAATTTAATGGGAAGTGCTAGGAATCAAATATAATTAGAAATCAACATTTACATTGAAATCAATGCATCTAGTGAAAGAAACTAAATATGATTAGAAATCACCATCTACACTAAAATCAATGCATTTAGTGCAAGAAATAAAATAGGATTAGAAATCTTCTACATTGAAATCAATGCATCTAGCACAAACAATCATATATCATGAGAAATCAATATCTACACTAAAATAAATGCATCTATTGCAAGCAATAAAATAGGATTAGAAATCACCATCTACACTGAAATCAATGCATCTAATGCAATAAATCTTCTTCCCTCTCTTCCCTGTCCATCTATATCTATATCTCCCTCCATCTCTCCTTCTTTTTCTCTCTATCTCACCCCCCCCAAACACACACTCTCTCTCACTCCATATCTATAAATATCTCTATCCCTCCCTCCTTCTCTCCATCTCTCTCTTCTTTCCTCTCTTCACCCTCCATCTGTATCTATATCTTCTCATTCTCTCCCTCTCCCCAACTTCTATCACTCTTTCCTCTTGTTGTCCTCTCTCCTTCTCTCTCCATCTTCCTTATCACTCCTCTCTCTCTATCCACCTTTATCTCTCCATGTATTTCTTCTTACCTTCTTCTCTCTCCCCATCCAACTCCATCTCTCTTTCCCTCCATTCTCTCACATCCTCTCTCTCTCTCTCTCTCTCTCTCTCTCTCTCTCTCTCTTCACCCTCCAACTCTATTACTATATCCATCCATTTCTCCTTATCTCATACCTTCTCTCCATATATCCTTCTTTTTCTCTTTATCTCACCCCCAAACATACACACTCTCTCTCCATCTCTCTCTTGTCACTCTCTCTCTCTCTATCTCTCCTTATTTTTCTCTTATCTCACCCCTAAACATACACACTATCTCTCCATCTCTCCCTTGACACTCCCTCTATCTCTCCACTTATCACTATCTATGTCTTTATTCTCCCCCCCTCTCTCCCCCTCCAACTCCATGTATCTATCCCTCTCTCTCAAGTCCTCTATCTCTTCCTTCCTCTCTCTCCTTTTCTCTCCTACCTCCCTCTTTCTTCCCCCATCTCTCTCTCTCTCTCTCTCTCTGCAATCCTCTCACTATATCCCTCCCTCTTTTCTTCTCTCTCTCACCCCTCTATCTTTGTGTCTTCCCTCTCCATCTCTCACCCTTCTCTATCTCTCTCACTCCTCTCCCTCTCTCTCTCACTTCATTCCTCCTCTCCCCTCTTCTTCGGTTTATCTCCATCTCTCCCTTGTCACTCCCCTATCTCTCCCATTTTATCACTTTATGTATTTGTTCTTCAATCTCATATATATCTACAGTTAATATATTTCATGATATAGTAATATATATTAAAATATAAAAAAATTGATATTGTATTAATCCAAAGTTATTAAATTTAATAATAATAATATTATAATATATTAATATGAATATTAAATTTAATAATAATAATAATAATAGTATTAATCTTTTAATATTAATATTAAGGTTAATAATGCTTTTTTTTCAAGGTATTAGTAATAATTTGGCCCATGGTATTTGACGCATAGGATTCACCTAAATAAAACCTATTTTTTGAGTGTTAATATAAAGTGGATTAGAGAGTAAATATGAAAATAAGTTTAAGTTATTCACCATACCTCTAATTTATTTTTAGATGTTGATTTCTATTATTTATTTATTTATTTATTTACCATACCTCTTTTATAAATATGGTATTTGGTCCATGGTATTTAGCTCATGGTATTAATAATATTTTTTCCGATGGTATTTTTCCCTTGTCACTCCCTCCCTCTCTACTCCTTATTTTTCTCTTTATCTCACCTCTAAGCATACACACTCTCTCTCCATCTCTCCCTTGAAACTCCCTCTCTATCTCCACTTCTCAATCTCTATGTCTTTCTTCTTCTCTCCCTATCTCCCCCTCCAACTCCATATCTCTATCCCTCCCTCTCTAGTCCTCTCTCTCAAGTCCTATATCTTGTCCTTCCTCTCTCTCCCTTTCTCTCCTACCTCCCTCTCTCTTCCCCCATCTCTCTCCCCCTCTCTCTCCACCCTCAAATCCTCTCACTATCTCCCTAGTTCTCTCCTTCTCTCTCTCCCCCCTCCATCTTTGTGCCTCCCTCTCCCTCTCTTACCCTTCTCTACCTCTCTCACTCCTCTCCTTCTCTCTCTCTCTTCATTCATCCTCTCCCCTTTCCTTGGATTTATCTCCATCTCTCCCTTGTCACTCCCCCTATCTCTCCACCTTTGTCACTCTATTTCTTTATTCTTCCCTCCCATATATATCTAGAGTTAATATATATAATGATGTATTAATATATATATTATAATATAACAATTTTAATATTGTATTAATCCAAAGTTATCAAATTTAAGTTGGAACTTTACAACTAATATTATAGTTTGTCTCAGGCACTAGAAAGCCTTGAGAGGGATACCCAATAACCACCACCCAAGCATATTACCCTATAGCAGAAATGGCGACTCCACTGGGGAGTACACCCCAAGTTTCTGGATTGTTCCTATGACTTTACCTATTTTCCTCTATTCACATATCCTTCTGATCAGTTTATATGCTTAGTAATAATCTCAAAAGCTCATAGAGTCCAGAGTAGACCCTACCTAGCCATCTGTACAACTTTACCTTGAGTAACAGTCCCTCTGAGAGTATTTCAGTGCATTATAATGCTGCTTATGCTCAAATATAGTGTGTTAGTATCATCATTAATGCTCTATAGCCTCTGCTTTCCAGCGTTACCCAACCAAAATCTGTTGTTTACACCCTTTTTGTGTTTCCCTTTGGCTGTGGAGTTATTTGCTACCGGATTAGCTTCTTTTGCTGGATCCCTCTGCTTGATTACCAATTAGCATTTTTGTTTTAGTTCTTGTTTAAAAAATTTAATGTTAGTAGCATCTACTTTTTGGAGAAGAAAATTTTTTATTCAGTTTTTTGAACTTAGCTGAATTAATTCTGAAAATTTTGGTTAAAAATCTATTAGAGAAGATAGATAGATGTCTGAATTTTTAAGGTTGAACTATGTTATTTGAATGTTTGGTGCATGGATGTTGGAAAAAATCTCTCCCTGTAGAATAAACTATTCATTGAATTGAATATTTAGAGCATGTTTCTACATGGTTTTGAGTCAGAGTCTCATCACATTTCATACGTCCACTCTCGCTCCATAAGAATAATAATCAAGTACACTAAGAATCAAGAGATAATAAAATTAAGCATATAACTTCTTCTGAGCTCACACCAATAGTAGTTCAGGCTAGGATCTTGGGGTAGGAGAAGTGAGAAAATCACCCAAGATCTCAAAAATTGAAACTAGAGTCATTAAAAAGTGAAATCCTACTGCACTTATATTGTCGGGACCACTCCACTACTACCGGATTAAAGTGCGAGACAACACCAGGGTGCATGAGAAGGTAGCCCACCTTCGAGTGTATTCAGTGGGCATGTTATATATTGGGGTTCCCTTCGGGGATGTCGAAACTAGATCGTGGATCTAGGTGTTCTGCCCATATAGTGTGTTGTCTACGACCATGAACCCCCTGACAATGTCTGTGATTTGAGGAAAGCAAATTGCCTAAGTGCCTATCCTTATAGTCGAGAGTTCGGCAGGCTCACCCTAGCAACAAAGCATGATTTAAGAAAGTGTTGTGTTGTAGAACGCTCCAGTGCCCTACCTAAGTTCAGATAATGGATCCGATCTCTAAAGGTTTTTTCATACGCCAGATGGAGAGGTGGGTCTTGTACAATAAATAGTAGTGGGTTTCTTTTATCTCCTTTCTTATTAGTGGTGGTATTATCTTTAGTTGCCAGAAATTTTAGAGACTTACACAAGGTGACCGAGGTGGGCTGCCCTGGTACCTAAAACAGACAAACCCACTCTGTCTTTAGTATTTGAGAGGGTACTCATCTTCACGAGAGTGCTTATACCTATTGTCTAAGGTTCGGGCGAAGGTCTAGAGTAACCATAACTGTATTTTTGACCAACCCTCTCTGTATGCTATTGTGATACTGGGTTTCATCTCCAGAAAAAGATAGTACTCAGAGGGGGCTACCCTATTCTGGCTGCTTGTTGATTGATTTTAGAAGTCATTTTTTTTCTTTTTTCTTTTTTAGGTGTGTGGTTACTATCACTAAGACTTTATAATACATCAAAATTAATTAAAATTTGATAAAAGTAAGCAGGTCATCATGGCATCCTTCGACACTCATCATCTGTCTCGATGACATCGAGGTCTCTCTCCATTGACATCAGAGGAGGAGACGAGTCTCGGTGAGCCAGTGCCTTATTCGGAAGATTAGTCTCCAATGACAAACCCTGACTTTCACATAGCCACGTATCATACAGAGTTTCCTGAGGATCCTTTTACAGAAGGAGTCGTACCTCCTTAAAATCCTCCTCTCACTGACCCATTGGGGCTATTTTTAGTTCAAGTTACACTAGGCCAAGATATGTCTTCAGCTGCACCAACATCCGTTTCACAACCGACACCCATGAGGTCGATGCCATTGGTAACCAACTCTGGTCCACCAGCATCTTCCTTGTCGGTTGTCAGTTCTATGCCAATGATTGGCAACCCTAGTAGCCAGGCCATACCTGGTCCCAGAAATCCAGTCACCACAACTATTAATAGACCTCTAAACCCTTCGGAATTTGCTCCTATTGTGACTGTGCCAAGACCCACAGTTTCCGCTCCTGCTAGTGGGGCTACTTCGCTTCCTTTTAGCAACCCTTTCGGTTGGACCCCTTTTCTAAGTTCAAACCCCTTAGAAATCATGCCAAGGGGCAGTGTCACCAATACATATATACCAGGGACACTTCGATACCCCTGCATTCATTAGGACAAACAGGACAACCTATTGTTAACGATGTTCCTTTGAGTGGTAAAACTTCCAATGTAGGGTCTATGCCGATGCTTAACTATGCGAATAGTAGTGTGCCTTTAGCTAACTCTATCATGTCCATATGGGCAAAACATCTCGAAAGTAAATTTGGGAAAGGGGGTAACTTTTACACTGGGGGCAACCAACAGTTCGCCCCCCAGTACAAAATACCCTATGGACAACAACCATACACCCCTACACCCCCACTCACAAGGAAATTTTATCAACAAAGCCCTACTTATCCCATTGGTAACACATTGATGGGAGGACCCTACAGTCCAAATGGTCAACCAATACTTCCTTGGCTAGATCCAGGGGCAAACACGCAATTTCCATTCTTGGCAGCTCTAGACATCCTTGACCTCTACAAACTGACCAATGATCCCATCAAGCACAACCCACTCTAACCTCCAGTACCACACAAAATTCCCTCTGACATCCCTGAATTCGACGGGAAATAAGGGGATGATCCAGCTACACACATCACCACCTTTCATCTATGGTCTATTTCTAACTCCATGGTGGATGGTAGTATCTGGCTTCGAATTTTCCCATGCACTCTCATAGGCAACACTGCCAAGTGGTACATTGAGTTACCACGTGGGGCTGTCAATACTTTTGGTGCCTTAGCTACGAAATTTCTTAAGAAATTCCAATTACCTATTAGATACGAAACCGGCATGGAACTCTTAACCTCGCTGTACCAAGACACCGCCACCCACATCTCCAATCATATTCATGAATGGATATGGAGGCGGAGGCTCGTGAAAGCGCCAATCTCGGATCATCTCTTATCCAATTGGTTTTGTAAGTCACTCTTACCACCCCTATCTAAATACGTTTGCTTTTCTGGTGCGGTCACGGAAGACCAATCCATCCATCGTGCTCAATATTTAGGTTTGATATATTCAAAATCTCGCACATTGTAGGATTTACTCCCCAATGCCCTTGGAAATCTGAATCCTCCCACTACTACATTACCTGGAGTGCACGTCGATGGCATAGTTGGCGCAACCTCCAGCGTAGCCATAACAGCTTAGTGGGCAAACCTCCTAGCCATCTTCGGCTGCCACCACCCCTAATGAATCGACTACACTTCCTACCACTAAGGTAAACTCTGTGCAGTCTACACAAAAACCTAGCAGCAAGAACAAGAAGAACAATAAAAAGACCTCTCCTTATGAAGAGCAGTCCAGTAATCAGAATAAAACCAATCAGAAAAACACTACTAAAAATGACAAAGGAAAGGAGAAACCCATGAAATTTCCTTGCAGAATCTGTGCGGAGGACCACTTGACATACAAATTTCCTCAGCTGCAGGAATGCATAGATTTTATCACAAACAAGCACTCTGGGAGGACACTTGTCGTTCTTCATAATCCATTCCCTAATCCACAATAGCAACAACAACACATGGTTGCAAACCCACCAAAACGCCTGCAAAAGGGCAGTGGTGGTACTCATCCTTCCAGTGAAGGATCATCCACCATTTATGGCGTAGAAAGTGTTGAACTCCAAACCTGAGCTAAACATTATGGAAATCTAGTCATTGAGGCTCAAGAACCTAGTACAAGTTTGAATCCACCATTTCCCAACGATTTTCATATCAAAAGGCCTGTTGTTGACCCCACGATTCATCTCCCCAAAGGGACACTTCGACGCACGACTCATAATACCTCTGCACATGCTGCCCAAAACTACAACAGTAGAAGATTTGGCACAAGCACCGTCAGCCATATCTGCACTCGAATTATTGCAAACCTGCCCAACGCAAAGGAAAGCTCTACTTTCGACCATTGGTAGAATCGACCCCCAGGATTCTATGCTAGCCATTTTCAACATGGAGAAATCTAAACCTCGCCTCTCACACCAACTTGATTTCCAGGTACAAGTTGTGTCGAACGGGAGATCAATCCATCACACTGTCATAGACGAAGGTGCTTCGACCTATGTTATGTCAACTACGTGCTGGTTCACTTTGGGCTCTCCCACTTTGTCTCTGCCATCGAATTCCCTTAAAGCTTTTGATGGCCACACATTCCTTCCAAAAGGCTACCTTTCTAGCTTTCCCATTTCACTTAGTGGGAAAATGATAATGGTAGAAATAGAAGTCGTAGAACGTCATCTCGAATATAATCTGTTTCTGGGTCGCAGTTGGTCTTACGTAATGACAACCATTGTCTCTTCGGTCTTCTGACTCATCCTCTTTCCATTGGATGGTAAAATTGTCACAGTGGATCATTTATCCTTTTTCACCCCCGATTATTCCACGTTACCAAGTAGCACTGTACCCCTAGTAGGAGCTATTCCTGACTCGGACATCAGCATCGGTACTGGTGTTCTGAAGGAATCTTCCTTGATGGGTTTCTTTCCTTTACCACCGCCTGAGGTTCTACACACAATTGTAATGATATCCACCATTTGGGATGGCTCTATCGATCTATGGATCCTACCGGTGCCTTCAGACATTGATTCCTGCAGAGATCAAATGACGCAATCACCAGCCGAGTTGGCTTATCAAGCCATCCAAATAGCATCTGAACCCTCCTCTTATTTGGTTTCAACCAATTCTACCGCCCTCTCGCTCATCACGGTTCCTTCTAAGGATGTCCTCAACGAAGTCCTTCCTACAGACAAAGATATTCGAGAGATCATGTCTCTAGAAGAACAACTTTGGGGAGAGTTCCATCATCGTGCTTTGATGTTTGTTTCAGACGCAATCACTGCTCAAATCCCATCTTTTGACCCACCTGAGATTTTTCCCTCCACTTACATGACTGTTCAAACTATCGACACAAAAGGGAACATGGGAAATCTTTCTAAGACTATGCTCATAGATATCTCGGTAAACATGGGTATCGTGGAAAAAATTCAGATCGGAGTCGATTGCAATCCTAAGGAAATTGAATGCTTCACATCCCTTTTTGAGGAATTCCACGATGTGTTTGCTTGGTCTTACAATGAAATTCCCAGCATAGAACTATATATTGTTGAGCATGAAATCAAGATTTATGACAATGCCAAGCCTGTCCAACAAAGACTCTGACTTGTCCACCCTAGCAAAGTAGCTGCCATTAAGACTGAAGTCGAAAAACTCTTACACGCTGGTTTCATCTATCCTGTTCCTTTAATGAAATGGGTTTCAAATTTGGTTCCCATAGATAAACAACAAGGCACCATCAGGGTCTATGTTTATTATCGTGATCTGAACACCACTTGTCAAAAATAAAATTATCCCACACCGTTTATAGATCAGATTCTCGATGATTGCGCCGGATGTGAATATTTTTCCTTTATGGATGGCTTCTCGGGCTATAACTAGATAGTGATTAAAAAATATGATCAACATAAAACCACCTTCATTTTTCCTTGGGGCACATTTCCATATCGTAAATTCATTCAAAGATTGTTGTGTCTCTTATGTTTTTTAGCATATTGGAAAACCAAAAGATAAGACAACATCAAAACCGCTTTGGGATCTCGTGATCTAGCCTCTCTGATCCGTGAGAGGATCTTCATAAAGGTAAAGAATAATGTATCTTTAAAGTTCAATTTAAGTATTGGGCTAGTTATAGAGCACAAGGTCAGAGCTACAATGTCTGGTTAGAGATCATTAACCGAGAAGGTTATGTGAAGCGGAGAAAGAACCAAGTAGTAGGATATTTCAGCATGGGAAGATAGGTTAAGAGAAGTGAAATCCAGTGGCCATGGAATAAGCAAAAGTGTTTACTCGCATAACAACTATCCAAGGGTTTCCATAGGGCAAGTCATCTATACCAAAGGATCTCTTTAGATAGATGGTGAGACGGAACATTAATAAGTGTGGTGAAAGAAAGAAACCAAAGTGCAGCCTAAGATCAGGTAAGGACTTTTAACCTATCCTACTTTTGACATAATTTCAAAGGAAAATCTCAAATAAATACAAAAGGGTAGCTTAAGATCAAGTAAGGACTTTTAACCTAACTTGCTTTCAGCTTACTCTTCAAGGGAAACCTCTAAGAAACTATTTAAGACATTAACCAGGGCAGGGCTAACCATAAACCTCTTAGTCATTACTCCTACTAAAGTCAGTTTATCAGACAAACAATCCAACAGTCCTCATGACCACTTTCAGATAGTAGAAAACATTTGAGATTAAACACAAAGCAAGGCCTAAGATTAGAGAAAGACTTTTAACCTTCTCTTCTTTTGACACCAACTCACAGGGAAACTTTCAAGACAAACTGTTGGAGAAGAAAATATAGGAAAGGGTTAACCATAGACTTCCCTAGTTTAATATTTTACTTAGCATGAAATGAAAATATATTTCAAGAACAATGTTTCAAGTTTTACTCAGCAACACATGGGCTCATCAACATTTCTTGACTGGTTATAATCTATAGAATTATCCTTAAAATACACAATCAGAGGAAAACATAAAGATAAAGCTTAACAATGAGATTTAGGGTACTTCCAACATTATGTCCTAATCTATACTTGTTGTTCTTTATCATAGAAAATGGAAATTATGAAAACATGAAGGAAGACAATTACAGTAAGGAAAACATCACCAATAATATATACCAGGATCCTGTGAATCTGCTTGTTCATTTGATGTGCAAAAATAGTCACATACTTTGAGTCCAATGGCTTTTTACAGTCCAAAACTTATCTTCCCAGCCTACTATAATACAAACTACTTAGCTACTTCCCCTCAATAACAGTTCAAACAATCAATAAAATCCCAAGCCTTTACAATGTATTTTTGATGAGCTCTTATAGGCGAATGAATGGTGGTAATGGTAGATATGAACTTAAATGATTCATTAAGACAGAGGGGAGGAAGTATTTGAATTCCCACACTGCATAATGGCTTTCAATTAACTGTTGGTACCCTTTAGGCTGGTTTAGAAGTCTTTTTCAGGTTGACAATAACTTCAGGTATGTTTCTTTGAAGTAATCTCTGGCTGTTGGTACTCTATTTTGTCTTCTGAGATAAGTAAGGTGGATATTTTGGCTTGCAGGACTTCCACGCCTTCATAACTATTGTCCTGATAGTTTTAGGAATTTCTTTTAGTGTAATAACTTCCAGGATGCTTGGTGGAGTGTGGAACAGGTCGTGTGAGTTGTTCCTTCCTTTGGAGAAAGAATGCTCTACTGATTTGTCATGTTTTTTAATGCCTCAAACACTGATATGACTTTGATAGTGTTTTTTAGGCTTCATTAAGCATTCTCTTTGGTCATCTTCAGATCTCTTTCCTTGCTGTATAATACACTTCGATGCTTCTTCTGCGTTTGTATAGGTGGAAAAGGTTTTCTGAACTGGAGGGTTCGAAAGATAGTCAATAATCATGACTTATTGACTAAAGTCTTTGGGAAAATACCCTTGTTGGTTCCCTTCTTGCATTTATTGTGGCCTTGTATCGTCATCTTTGGCCCTATGTCTCTTTACTGGACTGTGGGATATTTCAACGCTCACAAACCGGATGTGTAACATGCAAAAAAACAAACTATTACAAAATCCTACGTTCTTGTGCTTAAACTGCTTTAGAGGGCTTAATGGAGGCAGAGGGGCTTATGTGGAAGAAATGAGAAACGAAGTGATGGAGGGCTGAAACCATGGTGGAAGCGAAAAATGGTTTGAATGGAGGTTTAGGCGCGAGGTGGAACAGGCACCGTTGGATCAGCAGGATCAATGGTTGCGATTAAATCGGTAAATTGCATCGGCAGAGGACGCGATGAATGGGGGGAACTCGGGCACTGGAGCTGCGATGTGTGATGCTGCACTAGCCGTTGGATTGATGGTCGTAGATCCAATGGTGGAGATATTTCAAGGGAGAGACACGCGGTCGGGTGGGACCAGTGGTGACATCAACAATTTTGGCGTGGAGCGGCAAAGAGGTTAATAGTGCGATCAAACCCGGACCCTTGGATCAAGGATGAAATCAACGATGGGGATCTAATCGGGGAATCACATCGGCAAAAAATGATTGGACGGGGTGAGCAGAGTCTGCGATGTGATGGGATCCTGGTCATTGGTTCTTGTGGGATCAACGGTGGTGATTTAAGCAGGACATCACATCGGCGGAAAGCGGGAGTGCGGGGTCGAATGCGAGTGGGATCGCGTGATGTGATGGTGCGATGGCATTGCATCGACGATGTGCCATCACATCAGAGGTTTGTAGGAGACAACATTGAAAGAATTCTGCGACGGAGCGATGCGTGGGCCTAGCGCTTGGTCATAGCGCGGTTCATATGCGGAAAAGGGGCTAGGGCTAAGGTCGAAAGGGGCTTAAGGCCTTAATGCTGAAAAGTGGGTTTTTAGGCCAAAATGATGGTATTTGAAGGGTTTTTGGGGGTTCCTATAGGTATATGAAGAGTATTTAAAACCTTCAAAAGGGAATTTAAAAGGTTCAAAGCGGATTTTTTGGAAGAAATGAGGGGTGAATGAAGGAAAAGGAGACCTTTGAAAACAACTTTTCCTTATGAACAGCAGGGGGCACAATTTCAAAGGATAAAGACATCAAAAGGCTTCAAGCATGATAGATTTTCAAAGGAAATATTCACTTGAAGGCTTGAACACAAATTTTGCCACCTGTTTGCTATGAAATTTTTTTATAGGTGGCTAACAACTTGGCATCTCTTTGGAGGTGTCAAGAACCATAGAAATTCATCTCTGGAATGTAGATCAATATCTTGCATATTGACCACCTTTTTCCTGTTCTCTGATCAGTTGCTTGAAAGATGATCAAAACTTGTTAAATCAGCAAAATAATTTTTTCTGAACAACTACCTACACAACCTACTTCCTAACATTTTTTCTTCATAAGGTGCACTTAGACTTGCAACCTATTACATCATCATTTTTTTATTGAAATCAGGAAACTAATCTAAACCTACCCTTATTTCTCCATGAGTTCAGATTAAAAAGTTGAACTCATAAATTCTCTACTTAATCTACTATCTGCTAGGATTAAACTGTCTTACGGACTTCATTCTCTACATTCTAAAACAAAAATTGAAAACACAGGAAAACCAGGATTAGACTGTTTGATTTGTTGTGAGCCCATGGCATAAAGACAAGCTGCACATGGACTGAACTTTGCAGAAATTAAAACAAAATTGGGAAGGCTTGAAGTTTTGAAAATTGAAAACACCTTCCTTCCTTTCATGACTCGGATTTTGAGATTTTTAGAGTCACTTTTCTTTCTTCCTTCCAGCTCTGGTTTTGGTCTTGTTAGAGCTGTCTTTTTTCTTCTTTTCTGGTTCAAGTTTTGAGCATATTAGAACTAGTCCTTTTTGTACCTTTGGCTCAGATTTTGATCTGAGTAGAGCCATTCTTTTTTAATGCTTCAAAGGTTCATGATTTGAGCATGTTTGAACCTTTCTTTTCTAATGTTTTTGTATTTTTTGAATTTTTCTTTCACAGTAAAATCAAAAACTAACTAAATGCTCATTGTTTGGAAGCACAGTGAGATATACCTACCTCATTTCTACTTGAAATATTTATATGACGACAAACTCTTTTTTATTATCAGATCAATCAGGTAGTCCCTTGGTTAGTTCTGCTCATCTCTTTGACCGTGTTGGTGTGAGAACCACTCCCAGACCT
>JAXQQM020079330.1:0-157994 GCA_034641835.2 Pinus albicaulis
TTATTGATCAATTGGATTTAAAATGGAAATGGCCAAGGGAAAAATGAGGTAAAATGAGGTGAAGGAAAGCACAAATTTGAGGCTCAACAATAGTCTCACTTTTGAGAGTGTCTATGTATTGGAGGCTTGTGTGATCACATTATATGGTTGATACCTCATTGTTTTGTACTTATTTATTGCATATATGATCAATAATATGGTTCTATATTGGTCTCATTGTTTCATGTGTTAAATACTTGATGTTGCTTTCATTTTATGAGCTATATTGCTGCTTTTCCCAATTGGGAATATTACAGTGGTATCAGAGCATAATCTTTGCTCAGCCTGTGCATTCAGCCAATATGTCACATAAGGAGAAGCTTCTCACAAGAAGAGGAGATGTACAAAGAAAAAAAGAAGAAAAAACTCCATTAGTTGGAGGAAGAGAGGAAGAGGAGATCTCAAAGCTTCTTTTTCAAACTATGCAAATCATCAAGGGAGATATCAAGAAGATGAGAAGGGGGATGTGTAGGGAATATCCAAGGGGGTTTGAATATGAAGCAAGCCCTAGATTTTTTCAAGATGGGTGTGATCATGCAGCCACACATTATGATTCACAGCGCAGTCTTATGCCCAGATTTACTATAAGAGAGAGGGAGGAAGAAGTTATTCAAAGAGGGAGATTCTTGGTGATTATTTGCAAGAGTATGAATATCAATCTAAGAGGTTCAAAGATCACCTTAACTTCCAAGGGTTTTTCAAGGTCAAGGAGAGAAGAAGCACAAGGAGAAAGCAACATGATGTGGGTAGATTCTTTCTATCTACTTTTGATGGTTCACCTAAATGTCCAGCTAGAGCTTGGGTGGAGCAGCTAGAGACATATTTGCAGCAACACCAAGTTTCTGAGAATGAAGCCATCAGAGTTGCAGTGCTTCATTTTGAAGATAAGGCCTATGATTGGTGGATGTTTGAATCTTTTTCATTAAAAAATGAAAATACATCTACTTATGAAAAGTTCACTAGGAAAATAGTGGAAAGTTTTGATGAAAAAATTTTGAAACACCTTTGGTGGAGCCAAACAAACCAAAACAAACAAAACCTTTGCATGGGTTGGAAGGATCTATAAACTCAAATCCACTTCAGAAAACTGTTGAAGAGGCTAACATCTTTCATAATACCTGGCTAGAGGCAAGATCTGTATCTCACACTCTTAGAAAAGAGGGCATGGACATCCCTTTGTTATGTAGGTAAATCCTCTCTACGGACAAAGACGATCCCTCTAGCCCTAAGGTGGGTCTAGAAACAAAGGGACACACTAAAGTGTTGCTTCCTAGTTAATGAATGAACAAGAGACATGGTAGATCGACCTACCTAGAATCCAATGCTGTCGTCATTGTGGAAAGAGTAGTAGCCTCTCACTCCTACCATTATGGGAATTTTGAGGTCTAAAATGGGCCTCCTAAGGAAATTATAAAATAATAGTGGAAAAAATCTAATAAGATTTGATGACATCATCAAATTTTAGAGGGAAAAATGAAAAAACTACTTTTTCAATTCATATTTTCAACTTATCTCCCAAAGTTTTTACTCAAATTTTGAGCGGGAGTACTCGTTGGATGCGGAATTTAATTCCCCATCCACGGAGTACCCATGTTGCATACTTTCGATGGGTCCTACTACACGAAAAATGAGAAATACATAAAAAAACGTGATTACAATCATGTTTTTTATGTATGTCTCATTTTTCGTGTAGAAGAGTTCATCGAAAGTATGCAACATGGATACTCCTTGGATGAGGAATTAAATTCCACATCCAACGAGTACTCCCGCTCGAAATTTGAGTAAAAATTTTGGGAGATAAGTTTAAAATACGAGTTGAAAAAGTAGTTTTATTATTTTATTATTTTTTAATATTTTTACTTTTTTACACCAAAAAGGGTGAATCATCCATTATGGATGACATCATCATCTTGAATCCTATTGGTTGTTATAAAGTTTATTTTTGTTGTACATTTTTCTTATGAGGCCCATTTTAGACCTCAAAATTCCCCTAATGCTTGGAAAATCACAATCCATTCATTATTACGCTTGGATACCTACACATAGAACAAGAAACAAGAACAAAAAATGACATCATATTTTCGCTCATAAATATTAACCAGTAAAAGAGGGATAAAGCTATCGAATTACACAAACATCATAACACAATAGTGGAACCAAATAGTAGTCATGTATATATAAGTAGAAGGAAGAGGTACAACCGATGCTTTGACGTTGCAGTCTCCTCTAGCGAGGTTCAGCCGAAGCGCATCTCAGTACCTGTCAAGGGATTCAGATGGGATGAGGGCATGGATTCAAGCTCTCCTCAACGTAATTCCTTCTATCTACCTTCTCTAGTCATTCAACTATAGTATCAGTTCTCCAAGTTCAGCTAGCTTGTACTAAGAGAGATAGCTTCTTTTATAGAGGAAAAGGAGGAGGTTGGGATCCCTACAAAGGTGGGAGGGAGTCCTATCCTTTAGGAGAGTTCCAAGGGAGGTGGAAACTACTAACTAAAGGAGGGAGTTCGTGGTTGTTTCAGTTCAACCACTTCCAATAGCTCATCCTCGAGGTGGTTGGAATAGAACCTCGACCTCTATTTTTAAAAAACATTTCATAAAAAGCTTGGTGCGGGAGCTTAACTGGGATAGAGCGCCAACTAGTGTGGGCTCAGTGTTAATTTTCTAGCTTGGTGTGGGAGTATAACTAGATACTAGCGCAAAGGCAAAAAAAGGGGTTTTTACAGTCCTGCTCGAGGAATTGTCAATAAGAGGAATGTTACTCTCATGCAAAGGAATGCAGTGATGGTTTTTTCAAGGCATGACATTGCTTATTGGTCACAGAAATGACCCTCCAATGGGCGAGATGGAGATTGCAAGGACAGTGACAAAATGTTGTGTAACAGATGCCCCCTAAAGCATGAGGTCTGAGGGAGAGGGAGGGGCGAAATGCTTTATGAGAACGCGTTCAAACCAAACACCGTTGTCGGAAAACCTGAAATTACAAATACAACTGATATCTCTGATACATGAACATGTGGCATGGGCGCAACCATCCATAATAGAGTATATATAAAAACTGAGATCTGAGGTATGGACGCAGCCATCTAGTAGTAAGGATCAAAAAATAGACTCAGGTATGGTCGTAGCCATCCAATCAAAAGAGTCACGCAATAAGTTATAAAAATCCACCAAAATCGATAGCTTGGACTTTATCAGACAAAATCCAGGGTCTTGCGCTCCATCTTGACCCGAACAAGTACAATTTTAGGCATGCGAATATATGAGATGAAGTCGAACATGCAAGAAAATCACCTGATTACCAGCCAATGATGAAAGCTACTAACAGGCATGAGAGAAACCACCAATAATGAAAATGGTTCTCAAGGTACAACCGGTACAATCCATGGCATGTGAACAGTGATATGGCATCAAACATCTACAGAATCACCCGATCAAAGGCCAATGATGTGGACCTTGTGTCAAATGTGAAAAACCTACCATTAAGGCATGTTGGCTCCAAGGTACCAAAATAGAGTCTCTCGATCAAATTCCTAGATAATGCGTTGAAGTCGAAAGGAAGTGACCTGATCAAAGGTAGGCCATAATTTTTCCCACACCATCGATACGAGACAGAGGAACATGATAATAGTTAATTAGGACCAATAGACAATCAGAGGGCAGTTGAAAACTGCAGAGGCAAACTTCTCTTGAACATATCACCAGCACGACACTGCATTTGGAAATATTTGACATCAAAGGATCTGAAATCATGACGACGTGGCAAAGAGCGGATGAGAGGTCAAAAGAGATTACCCAAACCCGTGGAGGCAAAAATGATGAAATGAGATGTCCCCAACCCGGCACGAATGAAGACAAGTGCCATGTTCAAGAGTGACATACTGCCAACATAACTAAAACTTGGTTCCACTTTTCCCCCACCATTTCTGGCGAGTACCCCAATTATTTTTTAAAACAAGCTTGAAGGGGATAGAATATGCTTGCACTCTAAGTTTTTCCTTCAGAAAAATCCATCCTAGTACATTTTACGAGCCCTAGGAAGGAGGAACTCAAGTAACGTCATGGCAACGAAATGCGATGTCATCAGTGCTTAACGAGTCTGATAAAGGGAGAACTCGACATCTTTTAATGTTTAGAGAGTTTGAAAAGAAGGCGGAAAATAAAACTCCAACAATCCCTTTTCATAGGTAGTCTCACAGATCCAAAAAGGTAGAAAACTGTGTCTGCGATAACCTCTTAGTTGTGATAGGCTAAGGTATTCCTTTTTCGTAAATAGTCTATCCCAGTCTGAAAAAGGGTTAAACATATACAAGGTGGATATTGTTTCGCAACCATTTAACGAGTTTAAAATGATAAGAATCTTAGCAATCTTTTCAATTTTAGAGAGTCAGAAAAGAGCTGAAAGATGACTCCAGTGGTGACTTTTTTGAGTTTTTACCAAGTCCAAAAAAGTATAAAATATAACTCGTTACTTCATCACTGTCGCATTAAAACTTGTTTCTGCACAAGAGATACGTGTAAAACCCATTTCTCGAAAATAATATAATAAAATAATCGAAAAATATGTCTTAAAACCTAATTAGGGTTGTGAAAAAGTTATAAAATGCCAAAAATGGTAAAAATAATGACTTTCCACTTTTTACCTCTTGTGGAGCAATATTTACCCATTCCACTGTGCAATCTTGCGGCAACAATAGCGGTCAATCCAGCAGACCAATCTCAAATCTGTTAGTTCCAGGTAAGAGTCGAGATCCCTCTTGTCATTTTAAGTCATTTCTTACTATCTGCAATTTCCAATTTTGAATTCTGGAGGAGGAAATGTAAATATTAGGGCACAATGGTCGATGCGGGTTTCAAGCACGGAGTCGCACCAACCACCCAATTTTCTACACTAGGGCGCACCCATTGGCACAAACCATTTTCATGTAAAATGTTAATCAAATACCCCAATTATTCACAAATTTAAGGTTCAAAAATGGGTAATACCACTCATATGAATGTGTTTGCAGGTAGAAAGAGGAAAAATGGTCATGCAATGGAAAGAACGGGAACATAGCGAAGAAGATGAGCTTGCCATGGAAAATGAGAGAGTCATGGAAGCTCTCGGAAATTATGGTCTGAAAAAATTCTTCCTAACGCCATGTCTCCGAGCCCAACTAGATTTATTCCAGTATCTGATCAGCATATGGGATGAAAATCAAGAGAATTTCATCCTTCGGGATCAAGAACTTGAGATTGAAGTCTCTGATGTCTATTTGATAACAAGATTATTATGGAGGGGAGTAGCAGCAATCCTAACTAGCACTCGGACCTACATGGAAAACATGACCATGGTGATAGCACAAAAAGGATCAGGCAGTGGGAAAGTTGATATCCAGACTATCCTAGACTTGACACTTAGAGTAGTGATACATACCATCACAAAAGTTGTAGGATCACAAGCATTGCACGAAGCAACAAAGACACAGTTGCTTCTTGCTATAGACTGCTTGGCATCGACCATCTACAATTGGGCAGAGGCCGTGACAATAAACATGAAACGCCGGCCAAAAAAAATGCAAGAAGACCAAATTGCAGCAATTTGGTTATGGATCTATTCTGGTATCATTATTCTTGGAACAACTACCCATTTTCTAGCGACAAGAGGTCATAGTCCTGACACCACTAGTGAGAGAACCACAGATGGCCTGATGGGCAGCTTTGATGCCAAGGGAAAGGGGCAGTCAACATATGTCCTAGAGACTGGAATTCTTTGATTGGATCTGCCGACAACTGATTGTCGTGGAGGACTGGCCCTAATCTTGTATAGATTTCACTAAAGATCTAGACCTCCCACTCCTGGAGGGAGAGGATTGGGGTGAAGATTTGGGTGAGACTCATTTTTTAAGTTTCATGAGTATTATGATTTTTTTTATATCTATACGTGTTCTAACATTAAATCTGTGTTTGAAAATGTTGGCCCAGAGAGACTCGCTAGCATGTCACCGATAGCGAGGCGAATCCCTCACGATTTCGACCCTCAAGGCGAGGGTGGTGAGGAAGATGAGATAGTGCGTAATCTGGAGGGAATCACCCAAGGAGTGTTGGACTATGCATGATTTTATGATGTTCCACGCGCCTACCAGAGACATACTGTAGGGGTGCCCAGCCGAATTCACTGCTTGCTGAGGCAGCTCGTACGGGCAGTGACATGTTATCATGAGCACCATGCTGATTAGACACCTAGGTTTTATTTTCATCTGCATATTTTGAAGATGTGATGTCTCAAGATGTAACAGAAACACACATAAATTTTTTGTATTTATGATGCACACAGTTGCAAACATGATATATATATATATATATATATATATATATATATATATATATATATATATATATATATATATATATATATATATATATATATATATTCCTACATGGATCTTTTACATGTGATGATGATTTTATAAATTACGCAATCATCTAACACAATGTTAGCCACTATATCAGTTAATGTATTCATTCGTCTAGGAATATGCTGATATGTAATAAAATCAAAATGTCTTTCTAGCAAATGAATACGTAAATACAATCTCAGAATGTGCGGATTTATAACTGAATAATGACTATTGAGTTGTAGAACGACTAGCTATGAATCTAGATTTACAATCAATGTGCATATGCCGAGGTTGATTTCTTCAGTTAATAGCTCAATAACAGGGCTATATTCAGCGACATTTTTTGTAGCTCGTCCTAGAAAAATACCTTGCATATCTATCAACTCACCAGCAAGATCATAAATTACCCAGGCTGCCAAAGACAAATTCCTGGTACTGCAAGAAGCACCATCCGCGAAACCAACATAAGGGGTAATAGACATCTGCACCATAAGGAAGACCCAATAAGCAGGAAAATTCTCACAAAGCACATCAAACCAAAATATGTACAAAAAATGAAAATGACACCTATGTACACCTATTACACATGGATGACTCATGCATAATATTTTTTGAGATACAACCCATTTCTAGGTTGTTCAAGAGGATGACCTTCGTATTCAATAATATCATAGGCCCCATTCTGCAATAAATGTTTAATGATCTAGGGCCCATGCCACATAGGTTGAAATATGCCTTCCCCTAGCTTATCATGAGCTTGGTCATACAAGAGGATGAGATCTCCTTCAACGAAAGAACGAGGGGAAACTGATTGGTCAAAATGAGCCTTGACCCACTTTTTCTATGTTTCAATAACCAAAGCAGCAAAGCGGTGGGTTTCATCCAGTATTTCTAAATAAAGGAGACGTTCTTCCTCTGGCGAAGTATTTGGCAGTAATTCAATAGCTAACTTGAGCGAAGGTATTTCACATTCAATCGGGAGAGTATCTTTTAGGTCATAGACCAATTGGAAAGGAGTGAACCCGGTTGCACTCTTAACTGAGGTTCGGTATGCCCAAAGAGCCAAAAATAACATGAGATGCCAATTTGATTTATGTATCCCAATCGTATTTTGAAGCATAGTGACAAGGACTTTGTTCACAGCTTCAACCTGGCCATTGGCTTGAGGGTAGTACGGCATTGAGCTGTCGTGACGCAGAACCAACTTAGAAGTCAACTTCGCCACCATATAATGCCGAAAATGGGAACCATGATCGGTAACGATGGCTTGCGAGACACCAAAACTAGCAATAATGTGATTGAATATGAACTGAGCATCTGTCTTACCGTCGGCAGCAAGTGTAGGCATTTCTCTGGCCCATTTGGTGAAGTAGTCCATGGCTACAATAATATAAGCATGCCCCCCACCCAAGTGAGGGTTACACGTCATAAAATCGATGCCCCACTTCACAAAGGGACCAACAGTAATGAAAGGATGAAGAGGAATGGGTGGAACATGCATCTTTCATTGCTAAATCTGGCAATCATGGCATTTACCAACCGCGATAATGCAGTCTTTGAAAATAGAGGGCCAAAATAACCAGCACGAAGAATTTTTTGAGCAGTAGAATAACCAGACATGTGATCACCACAAGCACCACTGTGACAGTCATTGAGGAATTTTTCAGCTTCCTCGAGGGTCAAACACCAACGGAGAATCAAATCTACTCCGACACGGTAGAGGGTATCCCCAACTATATGATAATTAAGGTTGCGACTGATGGCGGATGCTTCGACGGGCATCCTTCGTCAACTCAAATTTAAAATACGAATTCTGGAGATAAACGATGATATCACCATACCATGGATTGAGGGTGCTAATCAAGAAAAGGGAATCGTCTCGAATGGATTCCTTAGAATGAAAAGGAGCAGAGTCGGAAGGGAGAGAACAAAGTAAATCAGCAAAAGCTAATGATTTCTTAGACTTAGTAGCTATAAATTCCAAATCAAAATATTAGAGGATAACAATCCAATTATAGTATTTGACCATCAGCAATTATCGAGACAAGATGTAAGTCATGGGGTTGTAATCAGAAATCCTTCACTGTGCGTAAGAGAATATAATGACGAAAACGTTGGACTGCTTGAACTGCAGCTAACGCTAACTTCTCGACATGAGCATAATGAGTTTCTGGGTCAAGAAGGTTACGATACAAGTAATAGATAACATGCTCATGACCATCATCATCGTCTTGTACCAAAACCGTCGCAATTGTGCTGAAAGCGACAGCTAAATAAAGGGAAAATTCACGATGATAATTTTGAGGGCAGAGTAGAGGAGCATTGACAAGAAATACGCATCAAAATATTTTTGAGCGATTTCATCCCAACAAAAAGGAACCCCCTACTTTAACAATCGTGTGAATCCTTTAGCTAATTCGGCATAGTTAGGTATAAAACGACGTAAATAATTAGCTTTCCCTTGTAAACTCTGCAACTGGTGCAATGAGGAAGGAGAGGGGAGATTAATAATAGCCTCAACTTGAAAGGATCGAGGTGAATTCCATCTTGAGACATGATAAACCCTAAGAGTCTACTGGAATCAACATAGAAGACACACTTGTGTGGATTAAGCCAATTTTTTACGTAGGTAAATCATCTCTGCAGATAGATATGATCCCTCTAGCCCTAGGGTGGGTCTAGAAACAAAGGGACACACTAAAGTGTTTCTTCCTAGTTAATGAATGAACAAGAGACATGGTAGATTGACCTACCTGGAATCCAATGTTTTTGTCGTTGCGGAAAGAGTAGTAGCCTCTCACTCCTACCTTGGAAAATCACAATCTATTCGTTGTTACACCCAGATACCTGCACATAGAACAAGAAACAAGAACAATATACGATATCATAGTTTCACTCATAACTATTAACCAATCAAAGAGGGCTAAAGCTATCGCATTACACAAACATCATAACACAATAGTGGAACCAAACAGTATTCATGTATATATATAAGTAGAAGGAAGAGGTAAAACTGATGCTTTGACGTCGCAGTCTCCTCCAGCGGGGTTTAGCCGAAGCGCGTCTTAGTACATATCAAGGGATTCAGACAGGATGAGGGCATGGATTCAAGCTCTCCTCAACGTAATTCCTTCTATCTACCTTCTCTAGTCATTCAACTATAGTATTAGTTCTCCAAGTTCAACTAGCTTGTACTAAGAGAGACAACTTCTTTTATAGAGGAAAATGAGGAGGTTGGGATCCCTATAAAGGTGGGAGGGAGTCATATCCTTTAGGAGAGTTCAAAGGGAGGTGGAAACTACTAAATAAATGAGGGAGTCCATGGTTGTTTCAGTTCAACCACTCCCAATGAGTCATCCTCGAGGTGGTTGGAATAGAACCTCCGCCTATATTTTTAAAAAACATTCCATAAATAGCTTGGCACGGGCGCTTAACTAGGATAGAGTGCCAACTAGCACAGGCTCAATGTTAATTTTCTAGCTCGGCACGAGAGTATAACTGGCTACTTGCACCAAGGCAAATACAAGGGTTTTTATAGTCCTACTCAGGGAATTTTCAAGAAGAGGAATGTTACTCTCATGTAAAGGAATGCAGTGATGGTTTTTTCAAGGCATGACATTACTTATTGGTCACATAAAAGACCCTCAAATGGGTGAGATGGGGATTGCAGGGACAGTGAAAAAATGCTGTGTAATATCCCTTTTCAAAAGAGGATCCTCTTATTGAAAATTTTCCCATTAATATTGAAGAGGAAGAGAAGGCTAGAGGCAACAATGCTGTCATACCCAAAGCATATCTAGCACCTCATGTAGAGGAAGATGGAGCACTTGCTCCAACAAGAGGAATTCTTGTATGTTCAAAATGAATTCCAAAGTGTTTCATATGTGGAGATCAAGGCACAATCCATGAACATCATGTGCCATTATTGATAGATTGTGAAACCTTACAGATGAAAGGAGAAGGTAGGGAGGATGGCCAACATCATATGATGAGGAGCACACATCCCTATCTATTTTAGAAGGTTGATGCACAGAAGAGGTAGACTGATTTGCGCAGTGAGGGAAAGGAAAAAGTTTTCCATTCATATATGCTGTCTACTCTTGATATTGATGTCTCATTGCATGGAAGCATTCCACCTAGGAGACCACCAGATCAAGAGATGATGAGAGATGCTTCACAATTGGTTGCACCACTCATTGATCCCAGAGGGGTGAGGACCTTGGTAGGACTTGACACAGCACTAAGAGTCTTGGGTAGACTCAAGGAGGAGGGAAACATCCTCCCATTTTCAGCATTACCCACTCTCACTACATATTATGCGCTAATAGAAGTTGCTACAGTGATGGAGGATGGCACCACCATGGTGCAAGGAGACCACTCCATGGATTTGGAGAAACATAGGGTACTTCCCATATGGAAGGAATCCTCCATATATTGGAGTAGATGGAGGCCACTCATGCTTACATGGGCCAAGATTAGGAGGTTCTTTTTGGATGGTGGATTCTCATGGGAGGCCAACTTCTGAAGGTCACCAATTCTAATTGAGAATGAGCAATTGCATGATGGGCATGGCAACACTTTGGAGGATGACTTTGGCGCGAGGGACATCGAAGGAAAATACAGTAGCATGTGGGGAGCTTCACATTTCAAATCTTTAGCATTGTCTCTTAGGAGGATTGATCCATATTGGAGGTATCAACTTTTGGTAGAGTACTCCAAGGATTTTGGTGCTTGCATGATTCTTGATGACCCAGATGGAGATGATAGATACATGGTGGATGATGGGGTCATCTATTCTTATGTTAGAATATTCTTGACTAGATCTTCTGAGCTCAAGGAGAAGTTGTTACATGCAGCACACGTGGACTTTCTTTCCATGCACTTTGATGCATATAATTCCTTGATGGAGGAGTTCACTTGGGAGGGAATCCAACAGGATGTATATCAGCATATGGAGAGATGCATAGCTCGGATGATGATGGAGAGGTTGTCACAACCACTTCCCTACTCATTGAGATTGAGGGAGAACTTTTAGTTCATCCATTTCAGCTCAATGACCAAAGTACATAGTAGAGAAGGTACATTTATGCATTATGATTTGTACTCCTTTAATTTTTGTGAACAACATGTTGTAACAAGGAGGATCATTCCTTCTTTTATATTGTATTGTGATTTACTTGAGGCCATTTTCAGCATTGATGTTGGCCATTCTACTGGTGGTTTGCGGGAGATGCCACATGATTCTTGGTGTACACCATTGGCACCAATTTTTACTTTTAAGATCCCATCTTGTAGGATGATTGTGGCAGAAAAAGTGAATGAAACGACACTTGTTATACTTTGTTTTGAGGTAGGCAGGGGATGCACTGCGCTGGTTCCACATGTGGAACTATGATCCACCTTCTAGTTGTCATATGGAAAAAAAAAATTATTTGCTTTTGCTTCCATATATTGATGATGTTCTTGTTCTTATGGGAAGCTTTGTTGTGTGGATGGCACAAGAGTTGGAGGTGCCCATTGGGAGTATGATTCTCCATACTTCATGTGTTTCATGTTTCAGGAGAAACAATGGGCAAACCATGACTACCACACTACATCTCTTGTCTTCATATGGGAGGATCCATTTGGAGAACTTGAGTTCTTGGGAGAGGCACTTCATGGATGTTTTGATTGGTGAGGTAGCTTGCGACATTCTTGGAAACCATAATATTTCGGCCCAATATTAGCAGTAGCCCCATACATATCATAAATGGAGAGAGAAACAACATGGGTGGAAAAATCTAATCTCTCCATACAACCCCAATACATTGCATGAACCGGGGGTTGAGGATTTCTTTGATGAGCTACCTAGAATTGCTCATTTCATTTGGAAGATAGCATGGGTATGGGAGTCTCTCATTGGGAATGAGATCCCCTATTTTTTTCATCACTCCTACATTGAGGAGGCCATTGGATAGCAATAAGGTTTCCACTTACACCTTCCACTTTCTCATGATGTGAGCCATTTGGTTTTGCATACTTGGGAGGAACCATTGGGGGGCAGATTTATTGCAGATTATTTTGAGCAATGGTGGGGACTATTGATGAGGAGGCCACAAGAGGAGGAGGGGAGTAATTTTTCTCCACCTTTACAATTGCTTGAGGCCAAGCAACATTTTGGAGGGGAGGACTATAATATTCCTAAACTTTAGCTTTTAGCTAAATGGAATATTATAGAACATTTTGTCTCTAGGTAGGTGAATAAATGGGTGGGGAGGGCCCATAAATCTCCTTAGCAGCAATAAAAACATTTCAAGTGCGAAAGGATACCTTCTAAGTAGCCTAATAAGGCACCTTTGAGTATGAACAGGGGTTGGATCATGTTGAACATGTCAACTTTGACCAAGTCAACAATGTTGTTATGGAGGAGTGGACATTAAATGAGGAATAACACAGTTTTGGAGGGAGATGGATTGCATGGAGGAAATGACCTAATTGAGAGGGGTCAAAGGCAAGGAAGATCACAATCTATATAAGGAAGATGATGGCAGCCATATGGGGTTATCTTTTGTATTATTATTTTGTGTGTGGTCTATTTAGACTTCTTGCATTCTTCATCTGTTTAGTTGAGATTATTGTGCTATTTAGCATCGGGTGTTCCTGAGCAAGAATCCCACCTCTTTCCTTGAGAGGCCTCTTGGAAGAGCATTGCATTTCATTTCCACATTCATTTTTTCAGACCAAGCTACAAATTTCTTCATCAGTGCAGTTTCAACAAGATATTGTGCTGTGTTGCAGGGTGCAGCAGTGGAGAATTAGATCGGGTGTCTTTAGAGCTAGTTTCGCAGTGGAGGAATATTTCCATCCATTGGGAGGCCTGTAAAAAAGCCCCTTGAGCTTTATTGACACATTTATCAGTAGGCTAAGGAGAATTTATCCCCTATAGTGTATTTTCATTCTAGATCTACGTTATTTTACGGAGGAGTTGCAGTGGTTGTTTTGAGAGGTGATTTCTTCAGTGGAGGAGCCATTATTTCATCTGAAGGATCTATTGGAGTAGATATGTAGTTCTCTACATCATCTTCAGCCATATCTTCTCATTTTAGTTGTTGCATCATATCTTTAGCCCTAGGGTTGTGGCTTACATTAGCACATTGTGTGCATTTTCCGAAAACCCTATTGGGTTGTCTTGGAAAGGTGATCTAGTGTCCGGATCTATATGTTTAGATTCTATTAGGGCCTATATCAATATTTTTATATCATTGTATCATATCCAGCTATAGCTATGCATAATATTACTACGTTGTAGTAGCTCTCCATCATTTTTTTTTGCAGCATCATCTCACTTTTGAGAGTGTCTATGTACTAGAGGCTTGTGTGATCACATTCTATGGTTGATGCCTCATTATTTTGTAATTATTTGCTGCATATATGATCAATAGTATGGTTATATATTGGTCTCATGATTTCATGTGTGAAATAATTGATGTTGATTTTATTTTATGAGCTACATTGCTGCTTTTCCCAATTGGGAATATTACAAAAGCAAGATACAATTGCTTTAAGCAGTACTGAGGTTGAATGTGTTGCTGCAAGTGAAGTCTATCTGGAAGCAGTTTGGCTCAGAAATTTGCTATCAAACTTGTTTGAAGAACCACTCAACCCTACATGGATAAATTTTGATAATTAGAGTTGCATAATATTGAAAAAATACTTGGTGTTTCATGCTAAGACTACGCATATAAACAACAAGTACCACAACATTAGAAGCTTGGTACAAGATAGGGTTGTGAAATTTCACTGTCTACCTACAGATGAACAGGTAGCAGACTTACTGACTAACGCATTACCAAACAATAATCTTGAGTACTTGAGAGGTAAGCTTGGTTTGGTGGATATCTCCTCCCTAATTGAGAGGGAGTGATATCAGCCAGTTCTTGTCTTTGTAGGTCAAGCATTAGACTAGGAATAACAATAGTAAGTATCAGTGAAGGCCTTAAAGAAATAATGGAGTACATAGGATTGGATAAGCATATATATTGGAACTTCTTATGGATTAGAGAATCTATGGAAATAATTTGATGATCGATATTCTTTGAGGATGAAGTAGGGAATCCAAGATAAGAATAGTCGAAGAGGACTGACATTCTTTGATGATCCATGTTTTGGAATTAAAGATAAGAATAGTCCTAAAAGGACATACCTTGTAGACATCCAGACGGTGTATGTACCTTGAGAGGTAGTGTGACAGCTTACGTAAATCCTCCTAGCATAATTCTTATGAATAATGATGAGCTTGTCTAGTTAAGGCCTTCAGGGATAGTGTTGGTTTTGATATGTGTAAAAAGATACTTGACAAAGATTTCTTATAAATCCGGATCTTCTTATGAGAATGCTTCAAGATTGAGATACCTGGTACCATGAATACCTCCCTAGTAAAGAGGGAGTTTTGAAAATTGTAACTAGGTTTGGTATTCATTATGATGTAATTGTATAATGACATTGTATATTCTTTATAAAGAAAGAAAAATAAATTATATTTTATTTTTGGAGTATGGGTTTCATACTCAAGTTTGAGTCAAAATCATGTTCATCATGTTTTTAGTTATTCCATGTCTTTCTAGGTCTTTTTATGATAATAATAATTTTGTTCATGTGTCATGAAGATTTGTTTTTATTTTATCAAGAAAAATCCATGAATAACCCCAATACCAAGTCGACCTAAAAGGAGGAAATTTGACCCTCAAGAAAGTCTAGATAAAGGAGTGAAATTTGACTCATTTGGCCACTCATCTCAAGCAAGTTATAATTGTAGCAGTGAAGGAGAAGAAGAGTAGCTAGGAGGATGAAGAAGAGGAGCAAAATTCAAAATTTTCCAAGGAATATTTTCTCTCATCTTGCTAGGGCTTGTGAAGTTTCTAGTTGCACGAGGTCGAAATTTTGTAGTTGTTGCGATGGAAGATTAAGGCTTCAAGGTAGCATTCATTGATGGAAAGGTACGTATTTGGCAAAGAAACCCTAAAGCTACATTCACACTTGGATTTAGGGTTGATTTTCTCTATCAAGTTAGAGGAAGTACTTTGGGAGCCTTGACTTGTGATACTTATCTTCAATTTGAATTATGGAACTAGATATTTCCCCACCTTCATTACAAAGCCTTACCTAGGGTAAGGAAGATGGTAACATGTATGCTCGAGTTCAACATGATTCATGAAGGATTTTTCAGGGTTGTGCAGCTGGGAAACTTATAATGGGACCATTCCCTTCTAGTGAAATCCAAACTATCGAGATTCTTCAATTGGTCCATTCTGACCTATCTGGTCTATTGTCGGTCACATTATTGGGAGGATACTTATAGTATGCAATATTTGTGGATGAATTCTCACACAAAAATTGGATATATTTCTTGAAGAAGAAGGATGAAGTTTTTAAGTGATCTGAAATGACTGTATTATTTTTGCTGCAATAAGTGTCTTTTCAATTTAAAAGCATGTGCATAATCAGTTCATTAGTTTGTAGGAGGTTTAAGGTGTTTGTCCATGATTTGTAGTAGATTTTTAGTGAATTAGAAGCATAAAAAAAGCATAAATAACACTCAACAGTAGTGTAAAATAGAGAAATAAGTCACCACATGAAATTTACACAGCAAGCATGATGAATCAGTTCACCCCTCCTCGCCTACATCTACTGGTCCAACTCCCAATGGCTTGTCCATATTTCATTATGCTCAAAATATTTCTATTACATGTAATCATAGTTCTCTAATGGTTGTTTTATCTGAACCAATGGCTCCAGAATGCTCCAATTAGTCAAAAATGACTCTTCATTCACTCAGAATGGTCGAAAATTGGCCCTCCTACACTTTTTCCCAGTTTCACAAAGGAAAGCTCCACTAAAAGTGGAGAACTCTAGTTAACTGGAGTTAAAATTGGCTTAGTCGCAAAAAATGGTGTGCCCACTAAAATTACTGCCGAAACTGATTGCACATTTACTGTTGCGGTTCGGTGGTGGCCACATGTGCACCCCCAAACCGTAGGGTACATAACCATTGGAGGTTAGGGGGAATTCATGCCATAAAATGTGATTTTAAATGGTTTGAACCATGGGTTTGTTACTGTCGTTAGCGCTAACCACGTGGAGGTGGTTACAGTTAACGTTTCCATGCGATGTGCAACAGGGAACCGCTCGTGGGTTGGAACCACTGGTAGTTCCCAAACCCCCATAAAATATTTCAATATAACATAAGTATAAAATGCCACCTGACATGGTTAAGAACTACTGCGTAGTGCGGATAGTAGAGTGTATGCATGCCTGGTGGGAGGTCTCGGGGTCAAGCCCTGCGGACCCTCATAAAATTTTACACTTCGGTTTCTAGGACACGTAGTGGCCTCAGGGCTGGCTACGTGGCCCCCTTTCATTGGACCCTCCAAACCCATACATCAAATAAAACGGTGACACGTGTCAAATAGTGATTGGTTCAATCGAGGGAATATTCCAAGGAATATTCGATCTGTTGCTGATTGTACATCCACCTTGCTGACTGTGCATCCCAATCAAACCTTGTCAAACTGTCACAATTTTACATGTTTGGAATTTTGATCAGAACGTGATATCTCCCTCATATGAAATCGATTTTTCAAACTATTCACGGCGCCAGAATCGGGAAGATAAGATCTACGCAAAAATCCTAGTTTCAACCCAATCCTGTAATTTTGAATTTTAAGACAAATTTATGAACTCCTAATCATTCCTCCCCATTGGGAAGCTTTTGGACCCCAAAATACTTGATTACCTATTCACTAGATGAGGGTATAGCTCCATCACCTTTCCAATATCCATCCATTTTTCCTTGCTTGGTTTAGAGCCTTTGAGCCCAAATCGAAGGTAGTCAACACTTCCTCTATCTGATGCTCTTGTCCTTGTGCAAGAATTGTATCTTCTTTGAGCTCATCCAGAAATTCTGGTAAGAAATCTTCAATATAAGGTAGTTGAACATCACTTCCTTGATCATCGATCAAAGGTGGCTCATAGAAGCATAATTTATCAACATTAACGACTGAATACATTTTCATATAAGAAGGGAAGTCAAGTTTGAATGCATTATTACCAACTTTATTTATGATCTTGAAAGGACCATAGTGAATGGGTTTGAAATTTTTACCTTCCCCTTGCATCCTTTCTTTGCTAATGTGAAACCATACCTCATCTCCATCTTGAAACTTGTGATCAACCTGGTGTTTTTCATGCCTCTCTTTGTATATTCTTTGAATTTTCTCAAGATGTTCTTGAACTTGTTGATGTATCATCTAAATTTTTTCAATGAACTTTCAAGCCTTATCAATGTCACTATGGCCATCAATTGCAACATCCTTCCCAAAGATGAATTATAATGGCAATTTTGGAAAATACCCAAAGCATACTTCAAAAGGTGAGGTTTGTGTTGAAGAGTACTTTGCCCAGTTTTAAGTGTGTTGAATGTAATGCAATTTCTCATCCCACAACTTATGATGTTTTCTACAATATCCTCTCAATAGATGCACAACTTCTCTGTTCACCACCTCAGTTTTTCCATCTATTTGTGGATGAAAAGCGGTACTCTTTTTCAACTTTGTGTCCATCATTCTCCATAGATTTGACCAAAAATCCCTAATGAACATGGAATCCCTGTCACTAACAATAGAAGTGGGCAATCCAAAATGAACCCAAACATTTTGAAAATAAAGTTCAGCAGTTTATTCAACGATAATGGTTTTCTTACATGGCATAAGTATACACATTTTACTAAATCTATCCACAACTACAAAAATATAATCATGTTGCTCTCTTGACATAGGTAGACCTCCAAAAAAGTCCATGGAGACACTCTCCCATGGCCTTGATGGTACCGATAGTGGCGTGTACAACCCAAGCTTCCTATTACTATGCTTACTTGTTGCACACATAGAACAACCTCTTATAAAATGTGACACACTATCTATCATGTGAGGCCAATAATAATACCATTGTAGATGCGCCATTGTTTTTCTTACCCCAAAGTGTCCATCAATAAGAGAAGAATGAGCTTCTCTCATGACACTTAGCCTCTCTCCTTGTGATACATAGCTTTCCAAAATGAAACAAAAAAATCTTATGCATGTTATAATATTTTCTTCAACTTGATTCCCTTCAGTCAAACTAGCATACACATCTTGAAAATCAATGTCATGTGCATATTGTTCTATGTAACTCTCATGTACAACAAAATAATTTTTGATTAAAGTAGAAGAACTAATGATTGGTCTTGAAATAATATCTGCAACTTTATTGAATATACCTTTTTTGTACCATATAACCAACTGAAACTGTTGAAGAAATCCCATCCACCTGAAATGTCTTGATTGCTGCAATTTTGTTTGTGACTGCAAGTACTATAATGGTTGGTGATCGGTCCGTACAATAGTCTCTTTACCCATCAAGTAGTGTTTCCACTTCTTGACACTTTGTACCAACACATATAGTTCTTTTTCATATGTAGGATAATTAATCACAACACCATTAAAATTTTCTGAATGAAAAGCGATAGGCTTACCATGCTGGAAAAGTACTACGCTGATGGCATAATCACTAGCATCGGTTTGAATCTCGAATGATGTCTCAAATTTGGTAATGCAAGGATTGGAGTTCAAGTGATCTTGTATTTTAAAGCTCCAAAAGCTTGCTGTTGTTTACCTCCCCATTGGAAGCCTTTTGTAAATTTATGTAGATGTTCTATGCTTGATGCAACTTTACTTTTTCTTCAATACTAGATAGCAATCACATAAACCATAAAGTAAAATGTTGATAGAACATACCAGTAGATCCACAGAAGACAAGCCAGAAACAGCTATTTGTTTTGGCGCGTTACAGCGGTCAACAATATGCTTCAACCAGCAAAGTCTCGATATGGTCGGCTAACCAGCAATGTCACACGACCCTCAAAATAGCCAAACGGTCAACTCAAAATCAACCCTAGAAAAGTCAATGCTGCCCATAAAATTCAACGCAGAACAACAACAATTCAAAGTCAATGCAGCATAGTCTACGGTCAACCTTTGACCTCGGTTCTTGTGCCAAAATGTACAGACTACAGAAATTGAATTCTATGCCAAAATTTAGCTCCTTTTGACCATGCATTGACCAAAGTCAACACTAGTCAAACCTGCGATGGAAATCCTAGCTATAGCAGAAATTTCTTCGTCCTTCTCCCACATGTGAACCGCAGATTGCCTCTGAGTGGCTCGAACCAATCAGAAGTGGAGAGAGAAATTAGTGTGATGATGAGATGAGATGAGTGAAATGTTCTCCAACGTTGACCTTATTTATATCCATCACTTGAGGGTGTGTGACACATTTGCTCGGGTATAAAACCTTAAAGCTGACCTGCACATATTTGAATATATTAGAAAATAAATTCAAAATAAATTTTCAGCTCATCGGATCAATATGATGTTTAGATCGATCTTGCACCTCTCCGAAGGAGGAACCCAATAAAAATATTGGGATCATCATCTGAGCAGAACAACCCAGAGTTTGGACATAGTTGCCCAAATTTAACACTCCCTCTCAACTAGGGAGAACTCCATCCACTAGTGCAATCCAAACAACGTGTGTCATCCCACTGTAACTTGCTTTGCTAGCCTCTTTATTTCATAACAGAAGTGGGTTAGTCACAAAGACATCATTCCCAGCTGACAGATTCAGCCCAAAGGTCCAAAACCTCTATAGGACTCACAAAGAGTCTCACACCAACCTGAAGTTGGTTTATCTGACCTGAAATCAGAAGGAGGTCTGAAACCTTACTAGACTTGATCCCAGATCAAGTGGTTGGATCATGTCATCCTAGATAGAGAGTACGATAATCTCTAATGTGTCCATCAGTCTTTGCTACTAGTCTCTACCTTTTCCCACCTCATTGGCCAAATGATAGATACTTCCCATGA
This sequence comes from Pinus albicaulis, assembly GCA_034641835.2. Lineage (NCBI taxonomy): Eukaryota > Viridiplantae > Streptophyta > Pinopsida > Pinales > Pinaceae > Pinus > Pinus albicaulis. The sequence continues at coordinate 20,356 of JAXQQM020079330.1, forward strand.
GTCTGGAACTCAAATGGGTAGGATGCTTATGGGGCATAGATCATGAAAGGTGAACGAACTCAATCATCATAATATTAGGGTAGAAGCACCACAAGATTAGGCAAGCCTAGCCCCGTGTGTGCTTATAGCTTCGAGAAGCTATCCCCATAGCCCCCCAAAGCTCCAAGAACTCATCATCCAACAGGACCCTCAGAATAGGGTCGTTCCATGATTCCAAGATTCTCACGGAAGGTTAGGAACATGACCTTCCCCAAGGGTATTGTGAGAATATCCGTGACCTGCTCATTATTTCCTATATGATCGAGCCTTATGGTGCCTCGTTGTACCATATCCTGGATAAAGTGGTACCATCCATCAACATGCTTGAATCATTCGTGGAACACAGGATTTTATGACAAATGAATCCCCCTCAAGTTATCACAAAGGATAACAGCGGCATCTAGCACATGCTTGAACAAATCAGTGAAGAGCTTTCACAACCAAGTGACTTCACAACGGGCCATACATGCTACAATGTATTTGGCCTCACCAGTGTTGAAGGCTACCGACTTTCATTTCCTGTCTGAAGTAAATCTACATGTGAAGTAGCATCCAGATGTGCTCTTGCGATCCACCACACTGCCAGCCCAATCGGCATCAGACTATCCAAGGAGTTTTATGCTCCCGATAGTGTATCTCAGCCCATGGTTTATCGTGCCACAAAGATATCTCAAGAGTTGCAAAATATATATCTGGATGGGTGTTCACTAATAACATCAGGGCCCCTACGAGTTGACGATACTCTGTAGGATTTTCTAACATGGGCCCAGCAGCGTTGCCGCTCAAATTATTAAAATTGAGCTCCATCCATGTCGACACAGACTTGCAGTCCACCATACCAAATCTTTCCATAAGCTTCACATTGTATTTTCCTTGAGAAAGGAAAATCTCGCCAGGTCTCTGCCAGACCTCTAGGCCAAGGAAATAGTGCATCAATCCTAGGTCCTTCATCTCAAACTCAGCAGCAGGCTCCCTCTTGCACTGATGAATGAGAGGGTCAACACCTTTCGGGAAGAGGTCATCCACAAACAGCACTAGAATGAGAGGCTTCTCCTTGTCAACCTTGAAGTAAAGGTTTGGATCATCATTACTACGAGTGAAGCCCAACTTAATCAAGTTTATATTTATCCTTGTACCAAGCTCTGGGTGCTTGCTTTAGCCCATAGAGATCTTTCTTCAACTTGCAAACATGGGTGTCCTGATCCTGGACTTCGAACCCCAGATGTTGCTCCACATATACCTCTTCCTTTATCGCACCATGCAAAAATGCAGTGTTCACATCCATCTGATGGAGACTCCATCCTTGCGTAGCAGAAAGGGCTATAATAGATTGAATGGTGGTATATTATGGCATAGGTGAAAATATGTCATTATAGTCTATGTCTTCCTTTTGAGAGAATCCACAAGCAATGAACCTTGCCTTAAACTTTTTAGCACTTCCATCAAATCCATGCTTGATCTTGTAGAGCCATTTCAGGTGACAACTGCTTTTCCCTTCAGTCTTGAAACCACATCCCAGACATCATTCTTCATTATGGACTCATACTCTTCATGCATAACATCCTTCCAGACTTGATGCTTTATGGCTTCCTCAAAAGATCCAGGCTTAGATTGTACAATAGTACTCATGGCAGATAGATACCCATGGTATCTACTCGACTTCTTGCTTTCACGGAATGTCCCCCTTAGGGCCATGTGTCCCTTGGCATCCTCAAGGGTGTCCCTAAGCCATGATGGTCTCTTCCCTAGTGAAGGAGGTGGATCAATCAGGTCCATCGGTCCTTCAACATCTGGCATTGTCTCATCCTACAGTCCTTCTTGATTTCCAGGACTTGCTTCATGGTCTTCCTCAGATCTCTGAAGACTGACTACTTTCCTCAGGAAAGCATCTTCATCAAAAGTGACATCGTGGCATATCTCCACTTCCCTTTGACCAGGCGCATAGACTCTATAGGCCTTTGAAGTTTTGTTGTAGCCCACAAACATTGTGGTCTCCCTCTTGATGCCAGCTTATTTACCAGCACTTCCACCAAGGCTTTGAAGGTATGGAACCACATGAAAGCCTCATCCTTCTTCTTCAAGAAGTATATCCAGGTTTTGAGAGAGAATTCATCTATGAACATCATATAGTAAAAACATCCTCCAAGGATGTCAGGGGCAGCATACCAGATAGATCAGAATGTACTAATCTCGAGACATCAGATGTCTTTGTGACGCTTGAGGGGAAAGGTCCTGTTATCACCAAAATAGGACCTGATAGGCTGCTGGTTAGGCTACCTCAGTGTAACTATTTCAAACTAGACTTTTAGTTGAGGCTTAGCCTCCTCAACCTGAGAGGGCTCTCTCACTAGGTTTAATATTTTGAATTAAGGATTAGATGGCTAACTCTATGAATAAATTGGATAAAAGTGTATGACTAGTTGAATTACTAATCAAAAAAAATCTATTGGGCTATGGAGTCAAGGTATGTTTTCACAAAACATCAAGATTAGCTTATCATGGAAGTCAGGGCATTTCAGAGTTTTTAGATATTCAGCAAAATAGTAACAAATTGAACAAAACACAGTTTACAAGCATATGCAGGAAGTTAGCGCATTTTCCAATGAAGTAGCATATGTTCATACCACTACAAATAAGTAGATAAAGAAAGCCATATCAAGATCAAGCATCAAAAAAACTCTTTCTGAATCCTGAGTAGTAAGAAAATATCTGTATTATGATAAAAACATACAGTTTGCTACAATGACATAGTTTGCTTGTTAATGAAAATTTTCCAACCTTGAGGAATTCGACCTCATGTCTCATATAGATCCATAATTAAAATCTTGGATTCCCTTTTCTAGCTTGAGGAGAATTTGAATTTCTTAGCTTGACACCTATCTACTCCTAAAATAGACTATTAATTACATGTGACAGTTAACAGTCTGTTCTAGAGTCCTAATACAATTAGGAGTAAAACTCGTTATTATGACTAAAACAACCTTATCTAGGAATTAAATATTATGTTTGAAAGTTGCTCCTCCTTATCTTCGACCTTGATGGTGTCCATAACCTTATTGTTATATTATGTTAACTTATCCCTTATCTATCTTGAAAACTAGGAACATATTTCCTGCAATATAGCTTTAACCCTCATTTATGCTCCTCGAATCCTTTTTCTGACAAAAATTGACCCTTTTAGACAAGTGACATGTGCTATCACTTCCACAGAACCATGCCCTTCCACCTGTGAAAAATTAAGTCCTTGAAAGAGTGTAAAGAGAGCTTATGTGTCTGCGCTACGAAAATATCAGTTGTTTTCGTAGCCCAGTAGCTATGTCTTTGTAAACATCTCTTAACATCCAATTTCTTATGCTTTAACACCTGGAACTTCATTTGTGAACACTTTCCATCCTCTAGCAGCATCAACACTTCAAAAACTAGATGTTTTACCTCTTAAAACCTTAACAAAATGCTCAAAACTGCACCTACAGCAGTTTCGTAGCGCGCTACGAAACCGCTGTGTATGTCACCTACAGCAGTTTCGTAGCGCACTACGAAACTGCTGTGTATCTTCTTATTACACAGTTTTTTCATCATCTTCAGATCTTAAGAATATTTATAGCCCTTTAATGATTTCCTTAATGCTAATAGACCTTAATAATCAATATAAGTCAACTTTTCGATGTTTTCAAAAAGTGGTGTTCTTCCCAAAACAAAACTGTATTAGGGATTTGTCACTTACTGCCTTACTTCTGCTGTAGCTGACCTTCAGAGTTTGTCAATTGAATTGCAAGATCTGCAATCTGCCTCTTCAACCTTCTGTTAGTAGCCCTTAAATTAACATTTATCCTTCTCACAAATTTAGCCTCTTTGATTGCAGGAAGAGTTTAGGTAAAATATTGAGCTTCACTACTGACTGTTTCAGGTTTTGAGACTCTTTCAAGCTCCCACAGAGCCTTAATTTAAATTTTATCTTCTCAACAACATGTTTTATTTATTTCTTCTTAAGCTTAGAAATTTCAAGATTAGCTAGTCTTAATTTTTCTTTTATTCCTTCATAACTTTTCTTTTCTCTTTTAGTATTGAAAACTCTATTTCTTTCATCTTCAGGCATAGGTGATACAAGGTATATAGGTTCCTCATAAACATTTGAAACTTCTCCAGCTTTATCTAACTCCACATCTAGCCCTTGCAACTTTTTTGAATTCCTAGTTAGAGGCCTTCTGGGCTTGAAAACAAACTCTGAAATTTCATCATTAAAATCAAGCTTTTTGGAAGACTTAATCTTCTTAGATTTCCCTTCATCCAAACTTATAAAATCTGCCTGAACTAAAGGAGATTCCTCAATATCAATAGCTTGTAAAATATCATTCAAACTACCCTTTAAACCTAGATCTTCTTCTGAAACCACTGTTTTTCCTTTTTCCCTTGCTATTTGACTTCTAGTCAATCTTTTCTAGGGCTGATTTGCTGGTTGACTATTCCTATACTGTTTCCTTACGTTTGGTTGTCCTCTTTTGTGCAGGTTGAGGGGTTTCTTGAATAATCACTAGTGCTTTAATCTCTGGCTATTTCACTTGCTTTCTAGGCTTTAACTTGACAAATCTTTTTGATCTTGTTTCTGCAAGGTCACTGGTTTCTAGTGATGATTTTTCTTTGGCCCTAGGGCTAGCACCTGGTCCATGTGTTTCCACCCCAAATCCACACAAAAACATAAATGCATACCATTCTCTATTCACCCTCTGAAGTTCATGAAAAACTATTAATTTAACTAGACCATGATGGAATAATGAAGTTTCACATGCTTGAGTTTTCATCTGCACCTTATCTGCCATCTTGGCCAAACTTCGAAACAGGAAGAAAGGTAAATATAGAGAAATTATTCCAGTGAAATGCAATAAAAGTTTGAAATGATAATAATACACCTTATGGTATCTTCCTTCACAAGTGAAGTACCTTTGAATGTTGGAGAGTAGGTTAGCATATGTATTCTTGACATAACCTCTTGGCACTGCTTTGGTTAAATCTGTGTCCACAAACTCTGGATTCAAAAACATTTTACAAGGTTCCATTTCAAACCTGAAGTTCTTAAACCACCTTTCTCCCCCCTTGGAATCTCTGTCACTAATGATCTAATTTCAGGAGAAATTGGCAAGTTTAAAAATCCAACCTTTGTATTTAAACCTGTGAAATTAATGGAAAATTCTTTTGTGACTTGATTATGACCTCCCTGTAGCTTTTCACAGAATCTCCAGCATCCTGCCTTCTTGAAGGCTTCTTCAACTAATTTATCCTTGGTGAGAGCCTCTATGCCTTCAGGTTCCATTCTCAAACAGTGGCCTGGCCTATGATTTCTTTTTTCCTCTTTCATCTTTCCCTCGAAATCCCTGTGGCTTCAGAAAACCTGTAATAAACTGCCTTGCTTGATTTTAGAGAAACTGGCTCAGTTGATTAAGGGTTCAACCTCGCTTGATAACTGGTTCAGCCTCGCTTGAAAATTGAGAGAAGCTCTGGTTTCTTCTTACCATAAGCTTATCGTTCGAAGAAAGACATGCACCAAGTGTTTTTTGCATGAGACAATACAACCAAAAACCAGCCCCTTTCAAATTTGAAAATGACATAAGACAAATGACCTCTAACGAATTCATGATGGCTATGAATGGTTCCATGTGTGAGAAAATACTCGTGGCTGACACCTAATCATGAATGATTAATGGAATTTTGGTGGATTTGATAACTGATAAGACATGCTACGAATCCTAATTTCATAGCACGCCTAATGTAATTTCAGGGTTTTGCGCTACGAAATGAGTTGCGTTTTCGTAGTGCAAAAGTATTTTTTAACATTTTGTGCGCTACGAATGAGCAGTGTTTTCGTAGTGCAAAAGTAGTTTTTAACACTATCTGCGCTACGAAAACGTGGTTTCGTGGCTTAATCAAAAAAATTTCAAAATGGTTAAAAATTTGACTCTCTAAACATGATATGAGACTATCAAGGTATGAAACAAGGTTGTTATACTTTATTACGTGAATGAAAATGATACTCTAACCCTATCACTTAACCCCTAAAAACTTAACATGACTTCACACCTATCTAAAAACAATGCCTAGGAACAAAGCAAACTATCCAAGTTTGGAAAAAAAATTATAGTGATAATAGGTCCCCTTGTATGCTTTCCTTCGGCACAACCCTGACATACACCTTCATGATTATTTGAGAACTCAGGCATCCCCATCACAACCTTCCTTGCTTCGGGAAGGGCTTTGTAGTGAAAGTGTCCAAACCTCTAATGTCATTGTTAAGTCTGTTGGATAGTATCACATGTCATCACTCCCAGTGGACTTCCTCCAACCTGGTAGAGTGTATCAACTCTAAAACTAATCATGATAGCTTCCTTGAAGCTCTTCTTCCACATGCACACTTTTCCATCAATGAATGCCACATTGAAACCTTTTTCTTCCATGGTCGATATAGACACAAGGTTCTTCTTCAAATTAGGTAAATACAATACATCTACAAGCGGAGGACTTGACCTTGAGACAAGTGGAGGGTCACAGTCCATATCCCTTTCACGAGATATGTGGCATTATCTCCAAGGATAATTTCCAGATTAGTGTCCTTCTCAACCATATCAGAGAGTGCTTCCTTGAACCCAGTGATGTGCCTTGAGGCACCACTATCTATCAACCAAACATCCATAGTGTCAAGTGGAGATGCAACAGAGAGGGAAGATACAAGAATGTATTCATTTGTTTTATCAACAACATTTGATTCCTCATACCTAGAGTTTCTTGACCTTTTGAAAGGTTGATCATTTCCGCCAGAGGGAGCCTTCCTCTTTCCCTTGAACCTATTTTTCCTTTGAATTCCATTCCTTCGGTTTTTGTTGTTGTCATCACCATCGGGAGAATCCTTCTTGAAAGGACATTCTCTAGCATAGTGACTTGGCCTATGACAAGTGTAACACTTGCCCTTCTTTCCTTGGGCCCCTTCTCTTCCATTGTTCTTTGGACCACCAAAGTTCTTCTTTCTAGAATGAACAGTGTAGGCAACATTTCCTTCATTTTCATACCCCTTCATTCGTGTCTCTTCTTGAACGCATCTCGATAGTACTTCATCAAAGTTAGGTATCACATTATTATTTAGAATGATAGTGTTGAACACATGCCATTCGGATGGGAGCCCTCCAAGTGCAGTGAGTACCATCTCTCGATCAACTATTATCTCACCAATAGCCAGCAAATTATTCCTGATCTTGGTCAACTTCAGAAAGTATGATTGAATAGACTCATCCATGCCTTTCTTTAGATTCTTCAATTGATTCTTGAAGAATAGTACTTGATTCGCATTGTTTCCCTTAAACATGTGGACCAACTTATCATACATCTCTTTGGATGTGCCTAGCTCAAAGATGTATGCCACCAGACTCTTATGAATGGATTCCCTAATCATTTGTTTTGCTTTGATCTCCCCCTTCTTGTACTTTGTTTTGGTAGTAGCAGTAGCAGTGGATGGAGGTTCTTGGATTTTACCCTGCACATAGTCCATGAAATCTTGGTCTTCCAATTTAAGATCCAATATCATCTTCCAACCATGGACATCATACGTCCCAGTCAATTTGTCATCCTCCCTGAAGCCATAGTTTGTGGAACCCATTTTCTTCTTCAGTGATTGCTACAAATTAGGACTTTGTCTTCACCGCAGCTTTGATACCATGTAAATTTATGCAGATGTTCTATGCTTGATGCATATTTACTTTTTCTTCAGTACTAGACATCAATCACATAAACCATAAAGTAAAATTTTGATAGAACATACCGGTAGATCAACAGAAGACAAGCTAGAAATAGATATTTGTGTTGGTGTGTTACGGTGGTCAGGAGGATGCTTCAACCAACAAAGTCTCGATATGATCGGCTAACCATCAATGTCACACAACCCTAAAAATAGTCGAATGATCAACTCAAATTCAACCCCAGAGAATTCAACGCTACCCTGAAAAGTCAACATAGAACAACAGAAAGTCAAATTCAACGCAACATAGTCTACGGTCAACCTTTGACCTTGGTTCTTGTGCCAAAATGTACAGACTGCAGAAATTGAATTCTATACCAAAATTCAACTCCTTTTGACCATGCACTGACCAAAGTCAATGCTAACCAAACCTGCAGTGGAAAACCTAGCTGCAACAGAAATGTCTTTGTCCTTCTCCCACTTGTGAACCGCAGATTTCCTCCAAGTAGCTCGAACCAATCAGAAGTGGAGAGAGAAATATGTGTGATGATGAGATGAGATGAGTGAAATGTTCTCCAACGTTGACCTTATTTATATCCATCACTTGAGGGTGTGTGACACATTTGCTGGGGTACAAAATCTTAAAGCCGACATGCACATATTTGAATATATTAGAAAATAAATTCAAAATAAATTTTCTACTCATCAGATCAAGAAGATCTTTAGATTGATCTTGAACCTCTCCGAAAGAGGAAATCAATAAAAATATTGGGATGAGCAGCACAACCCGAAGTTTGGACCTAGTTTCCCAAATTTAACACCTTTCTTCACACTTGTCACTGCATTCACAGGAGCTGCGATGGAAGAAAAGTTAGCAATAAACTTCATCCAATATTGAGCTGCACCTAAGAAAAATCTTACCTCGGTTACTATTTTGGGTGTGGGCCAATTCACAATGGCCTCCACTTTAGAAGGATCAATCCTCAATTCTCCTCCTCCTACAATATGTCCCAAATAGACCAAAGAAGTCTTTCCAAAATCACACTTTGACATCTTAAGAAACAATTTCTCTTTCTTCAAAATATCAAGCACTCTATTCACATGCAAGACATGATCTTCTCTTGTTTTGTTGAAAAATAAAATGTCATATAAGTACAAAATCCCAAATTCATCAAGGAATGGATTCAAAACACTATCCATAACTCACATGAAATTTTTCGGTACATTACATAAACCAAAAGGCATAACTAGCCACTCAAAGAGTCCTTGTTTGGTTTTGAATCCAGTTTTCCATATATCACTTTCTAAAATTCTTACTTGATGATATCCACTTCATAAATATAACTTAGTGAAAAACTTTTCTTCTTTCAGCTGATCAAGAAAATCATCTATTTTTGGGAGTGGGTAATGATTTTTTGCTGTAATCTTGTTCAAATCTCGAAAATCTACACACATGCGCCAAGTCCCATGTTTCTTTGGTATCAAAACTATGGGTGAACCGCATGGTGAGGTGCTTGGCCTTATGATTCCTTTATCCAACATCTCTTTGATTTTCCTCTTTATTTCAACATTATCAATTATCGACATGTGATAAATACCGATGTTTGGAAGAGGAAAATCTTGTTGCGATTGAATCTCATGTTGAATTTCTCTTTTTGGAGGCAATCATGTTGGCTCCTGAAACATCTCATGATGTTCATTAACCACATCATATAAATATAACATCAACTTAGGATCACATCCTTCAAAATATTCATGATTAATATCAGCTTTAGGCTTAATCATAATAAGAACAAAATTCTTACTTGAATTTACCAGCCTCTTTACTTGTCCAACATTTACCAAAGAAATGTTTGTCTTCTTGCGATGTGCTCTAAAAATGAACTCCTTGCCATATTTGAATAAATGATACTTGTTCTCATGGCGATAGAAGATCGCTTTCCTTTCATACAAATAAGGAATCCCTAATACAATACCAATTATTTCAAGTGGAACCACATCCAATTCAACTGTGTCAACAAAGCTTGAAGTGATTGCAAACCTCAATATACTTTTCTTTGAAACCTGTAGATTTGAATCCTTACAAATCCAACCCAATGGATATGGTTTTGGATGTGGTATGGTCTCAAGGTTAAGTTTCTTGACAAAATATTCAGAGGTTAAGTTTACTTGTGACCCACTGTCAAACAATATGTCAATCTTAGTACACTTGGATACGACCCTCACATGAAATAGTTCTATTATTTCTTCTTCAAAAGAGCCTTTATGTGACAATTTTATGTACTGGTAGTGGGTTTAGTTTCAATTTCTTTTCCCTTCATGTTCTTCAATCCCATGGCTATGATTTTAGATTCATCACCTGAATCAGATCCTAAATCATGTTGATTTGTAGTAGCAGTTTTTTATTTCCCTTTGTTATTGGGTTTCTTTGGCATCAACTCAGGATGTAATTTCCAACAATGAGTTTCATCATGGCCTTCTTTTGAACAATGTTTACAAGTCACTTTTTTTCCCTCTTTCTTAATAGATGCATTCTTTTTTTTTTTACCTTTTGAGGTCTTTTCCTTGTCTTTACCCTTAAAAGGTTTCTTTCTACCCTCTTTAGAAATGTTCTTCCCTCTAGCTTCTAGATGTGTGGCCTGAACACAAACTTCATCTTAACTGGTGATGTTAAACATGATAATAGTATGTTTTAGGTAGCTATGTCAGCCTACTATGTACTTTAGAAAAGTATCTTGGCTTTGCAAATCCACCCCTAATAAAAGAGCTCTTCTCCTAAATTCTTGGGTGTATTCTTGCACATTTTGTCCCTTTAATGGCCTAAATTTCTGCCAGTTCATGATGGCTTTCTGCATATGAGCTAATGGCTAAAGTTGTTGTTTAATAGCAGTAATGAAATATAACCATGATAGAATAATCTTACCATGTTTCTTGATTTCATCCTTTGCCTTGGCTTCCCACCAAACAAGAGCCGCATCTTCCATTCTCAAAGAAGCTAATTGAATTTTTTTATCATCATCTTGAAGGTTTTGTATTCTCAAATAGACCTCCATTTGTCTTATCCAATTGTCTAGCTTTTCTCCATTTACTTCACCATTAAACATTGGCAATTCGAACTTAACATCAAGTTTTAAAAAAGTATTTTTACCAGAGTTCTTGGACTTGTGTGGTTGATGTACTGAAGAAGAAGTAGAAGATGATGATGATGAGGGTGAGGATGATGGCTCTCCATTGCCTCCATTTCCTCCATTTTCCTTCTTTGGCTTATCTTCACCATTTTGACCTCCTGAAGATCCTTGTCCTTCCTTGTGAAGTTTATATCCTTCTCCTTCCAGCCTCTCATTCATTTCTTGATAAAGGATTCTAACCATCTCAGTCATGTCAAGAAATGCTTTTCTAGACACTCTTTCTTCCTCCTTGGGATCAACTTCTTGATGGATTTCTCCTTCCTCATGAGGCATGCTTAATGGAACTTTTGTTTCTTTAGGAGGTGAAATAGGTGGTGGAGATTGTGGCAATCTTGCTCTCCTTTGCTTTGGCTCTTTTTGAGACCCTCCTGCTTCCACCAATTTTCCTTCTCCTCTTTTGAGTTTGAGCCTTGTAAGCATCTAAAACTTGCAAACAGTTAAATAATTATTTTCACTAAACAACACCAGAGAATAAAATCTATCTCTAATACCAATCTGATCTGAAATGACTGTATTAGTTTTGATGTGCTAAGTGTCTTTTCAGTTTAAAAACATGTGCATAATCAGTTCATTAGTTTGCATGAGCTTTAGGGTTTTTGTCCATGATTTGTAGATTATTTTTAGTGAATTAGAAGAATTAAAAAAGCATAAATAGCATTGAACAACAGTGTAAAATAGAGAAAGAAGTCACCACATGAAATTTACACAGCAGGCATGATGAAGCAGTTCACCCCTCCTATGCTACATCTACTGGTCCAGCTCCCAATGGCTTGTCCATCTTTCATTATGCTCAAAATTTTTCTATTGAATGTAGTCACATTAATCTAATGATATTTTTCTCTGCATCAATGGCTCCAGAATACTCCAATTAGTAAAAAATGACTCTTCATTCACTCAGAATGGTTGAAAATTGGGCCTTCTACACTTTTGTCTAGTTTCACCTAGGAAAGCTCCACTAAAAGTGAAGAACTCCAGTTAACTGGAGTTAAAACTATCTTGGCTGCAAAAAATGGTAGGCTCACTAAACTTACGACCGAAACTGACTGCACATTTACTGTTGCGGTTGGGTGGTGGCCACATGCACACCCCCAAACCGCGGGTTACATAACCGTCGAAGGTTAGGTAGAACTCATGCCATAAACTGTGGTTTTAAATGGTTTGAACCACGGGTTTGTTTTTTTTGTTAGCGTTGACTGCTAAGAGGTGGTTAAAATTAACGTTTCCATGTGATATGCTCCAGGGAATTGCTGGCGAGTTGGGACTGCCGTCGGTTCCCAAACCCCCATACATGATTTCAATACAACATAAGTATAAACAACCACCTAACATGGTTAAGAACTATTGTGTAGCGCAGATGGTAGATTGTATGCGTGCCTGATCAGAGGTCTCAGGATCGAGCCTTGCAGACCCTCACAAAATTTTACATTGCATTTTCAGGGACACGTGGCGGCCTCAGGGCTGGCCACATGGTGCCCTTTCATTAGATCCTCCAAACCCGTACATCAAATAAAAATGTGACACTTTTAAACCAGTGATTGGTTCGGTGGAGGGAATATTCTAAAGAATATTCCCTTTTTTGTTGACTCTACATCCGCCTTGCTGACTATGCATCCCAGTCAAACTTGGTCAAACTGTCGCAGTTTTACCTATTTGGCATTTCGATCAGAACACGATATATCCCTCATACGACATCAGTTTTTCAAACCATTCGTGGTGCCAAAATCAGGAAGACGATATCTACACAACCATATTGGTTTCAACCCAATCCTGTAACTTTTAATTTTGAGAAAAAATTATGAACTCTTGATCATCAAGTGGTTTTGTTCTTTCAAATCATTGGTGGAAAATCAAATCAGGGAGAAAATCAAAATATTGAGGACTAGCAATTACATTCACTCCTGAGAAAAATGGAGTTGTTGAAAAAAATAATTGAACAATCATGGAAGCCACTCATGTCATGCTCCATGATCAAGGCCTACCAAAGTTCTTATGGGGAGAAGTTTCCAACACTACCGTGGATGTTCAAAAGAGGATCCCACATTAAGCATTGGATTTCAAGACACCTGAATAATTTTTCACTGGTAAGAAACCTAATGTTTCTCATTTTAGAATATTTGGTTGTCATGTGTCTTTTCATGTGCCTAAAGAGAAAAGAAACAAGTTGGAAGCATCTAGGAAGAAAGGTATATTTGTTGGCTATAGTGAAAATTCAAAGGTATATAGAATCTATGTGCTTGATCAAAGAGATGTGGAAGTAAGCCATGATGTCACCTTCGATGAAGACACTGCCCTTGGGAAAACCCGATTTCTCCCTATCCCTAGAAAGGAAAAATGATGATGTTGTGGAAGGATAAGAAGAACCTTCGACAGAGGAGCCTATGCCCAATGTTGAAGGACCAATGGATCCCATTAATGCACATCCTAGTGATCCATCTACCTCAAGGAAAATACCTTTGCGGCTCAAATATACTCTCAAAGATGTTGAAAAACATATTGCTAAAATATGGACATTTCGAGAAAGTAAGAAGCCAAACATGTATTAAGGGTACTTAGTTTCTATGAGTACTATTGTTCAAACTGAGCCATGTATGTTTGAATAAGTTGTAAAGCACCAAGTCTAGAAGGATGTGATGAATAAGTAATATAAATATGTCATGAAGAATGATGTCTGGGAAGTAGTGCGTCGACCCAAGGACAAGTCTATAGTCACCTCAAAATGGCTATATAAAATTAAACATGGATCTGATGGGAGTGTGGAAAAATACAATGCCAGGTTCATTGCTTGAGGCTTCTATTAAAAGGAAGGAGTGGACTATGACAAGATATTTGCACCGGTTGCCTGATATACCAATATTCAATCTATTATTTCTCTCGTTGCCTCTCAAGGATGGAGCCTACATCAAATGGAAATTAAAACTACTTTCTTGCATGGCTTGCTTAAGGAGGAAGTATAATTGGAACAACCTTAGGGGTTCAAAGTACAAGATCAAAGAACACATGTATGAAAATTGAAGAAAACCCTTTATTGGATAAATCAAGCCTCTGGGACTTGGTATGAGAGGATTGATAGCTATTTAAGGAAGCTGGGATTTACGAGGAGCGATGACGATCCTAACTTATACTTCAAGGTTGAAAAGGAAATGCCTCTCATTTTGGTCCTTTATGTAGATGATATCTTTATAATAGGTGAAAATCCTCTTTTTTATCAATGCAAGAGGGAGTTGGCTTCCAAGTTCAAGATGCAGGACATAGTTATGATGCACTACTTCCTAGGTGTGGAGGTTTGGAAAAAGGCAGGTGATATTTTCCTTTGTGAAGGAAAATACATTGTGAAGTTTCTCAAGAGATGTGGGATGGTGGATTACAAGTTTGTGTCTACTCTGATGGAACTCAACTTCAAGAAGGTACGTGGAAGTGTTGTTGGGCCTGAATTGGAAAACCCTTCTGAATATAGACAACTTGTGGGGGCCTTGATGTTCTTGGTAAACTCTCTTCCAGACATATACTTCATTGTGAATACATTTAGTCAATTTATGGTCGAGCCTCATCACATACAATGGATTGTTGCTAAGAATCTCTTGGTATATCTTTGTGGCACAATCAACTATGGACTAAGATACACTGCCAGGAATTTGAGACTACATGCATATAATGATGCTAACTGTGTTGGAAGTGCGGTGGATCGCAATAGCACATTTGGATGTTGCTTCTCATTGGGGTCTGCTTCGATTTATTGGATGAGTAGGAAGAAAAAATCGGTTGCTTTAAGCCCTATTGAGGTCGAATACATTCTAACTAGCATGGTGCATTGTGAGGTTGTTTGGTTGATGAAGCTCCTTAGTGAGATAGTTGAGCACGTATTGGATATCACCATGATATTCTACGACAACCAGAGTGGGATTATCCTTTCAGATAATCTCGTGTTCCACGACCTCTCCAAGCACATTGATATCAAGTACCACTTTATCTGAGATATGGTACATCATGGAGAAATAAGGCTCCAACACATCAGGACTGATGAGCAAGTCACAGATATCCTCACGAAGCCCTTAGGGAAGGTCAAATTCCTAGCCTTTCAAGAGAGACTTGGAGTCATCCAAAGAACCTCTCATGAGGGTCCTATTTGAGTTGAACACTGAGCTCTGTGAGCTCTTGGAGGGCTTGGGGTACTGTTGTGTGACCAACTCCAAAAATAGAAGAAAAGAGATGTGAACGCCTTAGAAATAAGCCACTTCGAGGGGGAAACCTCCAATACATTACATAAATGAACAATTCTTGGATGATACAATTTACAAAACCTCCTTTCTATATATAGGAGTCCATGGGGCCATAATGTAATCCTAGTGGGGCCACGATGTAATCCTAGCCGACCTAACAATAATAATTTAAGGGCACAATAATAACAATATGGGGGTTACAAGGGTACAATAATAACAATAAGGGGGTTACACTAACAACAATAAGGGACTATACTAGTAATATAGGGACCTAACATGCCCCTCTCCTTCAAAAAAGTATTGTCCTCAACACTTGAGTAGCTCTGGGTGCTTCTGTATAAAATTCTCATCCTCCCATGTAGAATCTTCAGTGGGTAAGTTCTTCCACTTGATGAGATACTCTGAAATTGATCGATTCCGTAGTTGTCGAGTGCTTGTTTCTGTGACCGCTTCAGGTTCCAATATGATTTTTCCTTCCTCATCAAGTTCTGGAAATATTGTTTGAACTAGAAGATTTTCACCTATAACCTTCTTTAAGCATGAAACATGGAAAACTGGATGTACTCGCGAAGAAGCAGGAAGCTCCAATTTGTATGCCATAGAACCAATCTTTTGCAACACCTTGTAAAGACCATAGTACTTTGGTGATAATTTATTATCCTTCTTAGCTTGCTTGAGGGACATTTGTTTGTATGGTTGTAGCCGTAAAAATACCCAATCTCCTACATCAAAACTTCTCTCGCTGCGATGTTGATCTGTCTGTTGTTTCATTCGATTTTGTGCCAAATTCAGGTTATCCTTTAAGAGTTGAAGAACTTCTTGCTGATGCTCGATGTGATCTTCCACTGCTTGAACCTTCGAATTTTCCCTTAAAGATGATGTGATCGATGGTGGATGATATCCATAAAGTGCCATAAATAGGGTCATTTTTGCTGCAGTATGGAAGGAAGTGTTATACCACCATTCAGCGAGAGGTAACCACTTGACCCATTGTGTTTGTTTATCAGATACAAAACAACGAAGATATCCTTCCAAACATTTATTTACTATCTCGGTTTGACCATCAGATTGAGGATGATAAGATGAGCTATGAGCTAATTGAGTACCCAAACAAGAAAATAACTCCGTCCAAAAATTTCCAGTAAAAATGGGATCTCTGTCACTCACAATCACCCTTGGGCTTCCATGTAGCTTTTGAATTTTGTCCATAAATGTAGTAGCAACTCCACTTGCTTTAAATGGATGAGATAATGCACAAAAGTGTGCATACTTGGTAAGTCTATCAACTACCACCATGATGACACTCTTTCCTTCAGACTTAGGTAAACTTGTGATAAAATCCATTGAAATCTCCTCCCAACGTTGACTTGGAATGGATAAAGGTTGTAGAAGTCCTGGGGTCTTAATTGTTTCAACTTTATTCTGCTGGCAAACCAAACATTCTGCCACAAACTTTTGAATATCAGATTTAAGGCCATCCCAAAAAAATTCTTTCTTCACCCTGTGGTAAGTTTTTAAAAATCCTGAGTGTCCTCCTAAAGGAGAAGTGTGCACTTCCAGAAGAATCTTTTGTTTTAGTTGGGAATTCTTACAAAGATATAAGCGATCTTTGTACCATAAGGAATCATTTTTCCAACTAAATGTATCAGATGTACTAGGATCTTGCCGCAACTTTTGAATGAGTGTCCATACATCTTTGTCCTTCTTCCATTCATCTCTTGCTTCAGTTATCCAATCTGGTTGGATAATAGAAATGGCACAAAGCAATGCTTCCACCTCTTCATTCTTCCTTGAGAGTGCATCTGCAACAACATTAAGCTTTCCTTTTTTGTAGATTATTTCAAAGTCATAACCCAACATCTTTGTGACCCATTTTTTGCTGCTCTTCTGAAGATAGTCTTTGTTCCAAAAAGTGTTTAAGACTATCATGATCAGTTTTTACCTTGAAGTGTCTTCCCATTAGGTAAGTTCTCCATTTTTTTAGTGCATGTAGTATTGCTAACATTTCCTTCTCATAAATAGGTTTCTGTAAATACTTTCCTTTGATTGGACGACTTTCAAAAGCAATGGGTCTTCCTTCCTGCATTAAAACTGCACCAATTCCGTTTCCTGAGGCATCACATTCCACAATAAAGGTTTTTGTGAAGTCCGGTGTAGCTAAGACCGGTGCTAGGCACATTGCCTCTTTAAGACGTTCAAAGGCCTTAGTTGCTTCAGGAGTCCATGAAAATGCATCTTTCTTCAATAATGTTGTTAAAGGTGCTGCTATTCTCCCATAATTCTTAACAAACTTGCGATAATACCCCGTTAACCCGAGAAATCCTCGCAACTGCTTTATGGTTGTGGGGACTTTCCATTCCTTAATGGCTTTAATTTTGTTAGGGTCTACTTTAACACCCTCGTGAGATACAATATGACCCAGATATTCCACCTCTTGTACTCCAAAGAAACATTTGGATTTTTTGCATATAATTGTTTCTCCTGCAATATTTTGAGCACCCTGTCAACATGTTCAACATGGTCCTTCCAAGACCTGCTGTAGATTAGTATATCATCAAAAAATACTAGCACAAATTTTCTAAGGAAGGGTTTGAAAATGGAATTCATCAACCTTTGAAATGTAGAAGGTGCATTGGTAAGGCCAAAAGGCATGACCAAAAATTCATAATGACCCTCATGAGTTCGAAATGTTGTTTTTGGAATATCTTCAGTCTTCATTCTAATTTGATGATATCCCGAACGAAGATCCAACTTGGTAAAATAAATTGCTCCATGTAATTCATCCAATAATTCATCAATCACAGGAATGGGAAATTTGTCTTTAATGGTGAGTTTATTGATCTCCCTATAATCCGGACACATTCGCCATGATCCATCCTTCTTGTGTACCAATACTATAGGAGCAGAGAAAGAACTTTGACTAGGTTGAATTACACCCGCCTCTAACATTTCTGCAAGCATATGTTCAATTTCGCTCTTTTGGAAGTAAGGATATCTATAAGGCCTGATGTTTGGAGGAACACTTCCTGGAATCAAATGAATAGCATGATCATGATCACGAATAGGTGGGAGTCCTTTGGGAGTTTCAAACACCTTGGAATGATTGTCCAAGAATTGTTGGAGATCTGCAGAAATAGATGATTTTGATGTTGGAACTTATAGTGAGCATAATTGTGCAATTACGCCTCGTTGTTCTTTCTTTAGAAGCTTTTTCATGACATTAGAGCTTATTATCCTTCCTGGATTCCCCGAAATACCCCGTAATTCGACTTTCTTTCCTTCTGAAAAAAATTTCAAGAAAAGTTCTTGAAAATTAAAATCTACCGTCCCCAAAGATTGTAACCATTGTACTCCAAGTACAACATCAGCACCTCCCATAGGAATGGCAAGCATTGGACTAGTTAATACATATTCCCCCATGGCTAGCTTGATATTATGGCATTTTCCAGAGCAATTTATAGTTCCTCCATTTGCAACCATCACCTGACATTCTGGTGCTGGGTATAGGAAACAATTTAATTCCTTGGATACCTTACAATGAATAAAATTATGGGTGATACCTGAATCAATCAACACTATTACCCTTTTCTTCTTGATATGTCCTTCTATCTTTAGAATTTGAGGAGTGGTAATTCCTGCCAGTGCATTACACGATATGGTAGGATTCATTTCTTCCTCTTCTAGGGCTGGTTCCTGGTGTACATCCTCTTCTTGTCCATTTTCTTCTTCTTATTCACAATCTATGTAAAATAATTTCTTCTCAGCACACTTATGACCTTTAGTGTATTTTCTATCACAACTGTAGCAAAGCCCTTTTTCTCTTTTTTCTTCCAATAGTTGTGGTGTCAACCTTATAGGTTGTGGAAATCTAGGCGTAGCAACACTTCCTTCTTTATAGAATTGAGTGGTAGGCTTCCTTGTCGCCATTTTTTTACATTCAACTTTTCTTGCCAACCTGAATGCCTTCTCCAATCAATCAGGTTCCAAAACACAAACTTCATGTTGGATGTTATCCTTTAAAGTGCCTATGAAGAGATCAATCCTGTGTTCCTCTGGAATATCAGTTACCCTTATATTCAATTTTTGGAAGTCCTCAATGTGCTGCCCCACTAAACCCTTTTGTTTAAGATTTATCAATTGGCTAAAGAAGGTGTTGCTCTTTGTATCCTCATAATTTGCTATCATTTCCTCCATAAAAATTGATCAAGTGACAATTTTTTTACGGGAGCAAAGCCATCGATACCATACAAATGTATTTTGTTCTAAATGTAAAGTTGCAATGCGTACCTTTTGTGTGTTTTGCACGTTATGGAGATCAAAATATTGCTCCATCTGTAGTATCCATGTTACAGGATCCTTTCCACCAAACTTCCTCATATCCATTTTTGGAATATGGTGGTTCTTCCCACCAACATTCGAGTTTATGAAATCACGATTAACATTTATTTTGTTCTCATCATGAGGTTCTTCTCCTATATTTCCGCCATTAGGAATCATTTCTGGTTTTAAGCTTGTCATCAAGCCTTCCATGTATGCTTTTAGATCATTCTTCATGTTTTCCATGTTTTCTTTCATGTCATCCATCTTAGCTTCGATGCCCACTTCCATGCCATCCATCTTAGCTTCCACGCCATCCATCTTAGCTTCCACGCCTTTCTTCAAACCGTCCATCTTCACTTCCACGCCATCCATCTTAGCTTCCATGCCTTTCTTCAAACCATCCATCTTCACTTCCATGCCTTTCTTCAAAACTTCCATTTCATTTTTTGTTTCTCTTTGCAAGAGTGAAATCTGTTGCACTTGCTCTTGTAATTTTGATAGATCATGTTGCAATTCTTCATCTTCATGAGTCATAGTAGAGCCTTCTGAAGGCTTAATGGGTGTTGAATTATTTTTAGAGGCCATTTTAAAATCCAATATTGATATCTATTCTAGAAGATGCCCTTGGAATCAATTCAACTTGATTCTTCAAACAAGACTTATGCAATTTGGAAAAAAAAAATACACACCTTTTACTTGCTTTGAGGAGCTCGATATTGAAATTGAATTATCTCTGTAATTGAAAATATTTGATATCTGAAATTCAGCCCTGTAGTATCCCTTTGAAGCTTCTTTAAAATTCCATAGGTCTGACCTGATTTGGATTCTCTAAGACAAAGTTGTATCCAATCTCCCACAATGACCTAATTCTGGACTGGTTCGGTAGAGTGAACTTGTACGACTTTCCACCATGTCATTGTTTCGTCCTTTGTCTCTAAAATTGATAGCCAAGAAACTAAAGTCTGTGTACTTGCGACCAATTTTTACGGCACTCCAATATGATCCCCAGAGAGAGATTTATTGAACGTTTCCCACGATGACCTCTTTGAGATGAAATTCAGGAGCCTGAAAAAGCACTATCTTCCACAGATCATATCTCCAAAAATATTGCGAACCAAGCTCTGAAATTTTTTGAAAAATTTCCTCAGGATTTTAGCTTCGCACCATATGAATTTTAGATTCTTAACCTTCGTAGAAAAAACGTTATAGTGAAAATGGCACGATGACCTGTTTAGGAGCCTGAAAAAAGACCTAACTTCCACAGATGATACCTCCAAAACTATTGCGAAACAAGCTCTAAATTTTTTAGGAAATCCTCCTCGGGATTTCAGCTTCGTACCCTAAAAATTTCAGCTTCTGAAACTTTGTAGAAAAAACGTTATAGCGAAAATTCCACGATGACCTGTTTGGAGCAGCGAAACCCTAGAATCCAAAGCTCTGATACCAAATGTTGTGTAACCAACTCCAAAAATAGAAGAAAAGAGATATGAACGCCTTAGAAATAAGCCACTTCGATGGGGAAACCTCCAATACATTACATAAATGAACAATTCTTGGATGATACAAATGAACAAAACCTCCTTCTATATATAGGAGTCCATGGGGCCACAATATAATCCTAGTGGGGCCACAATGTAATCCTAGCCGACCTAACAATGATAATTTAAGGGCACAATAATAATAAAATGGGGGTTACAAGGGTACAATAATAACAATAAGGGGGTTACAGTAACAACAATAAGGGACTATACTAGTAATATAGGGACCTAACAGGTACTTCTTGGAGCTATGAGAGACCATAGGGTGAGTTTTTCACCTTATCCTATTGGTGCATTATCTACAGGGAGAGTGGTTCACCTTACCCTATGATATACCCCATGATGGTTGACATGTATGTAGGATGAGTGATTCACTTTCCCCTATGATTGGTGACACGTGTGTAGGGTGAGTGGTTCACCTTCCCCTACAATTGACATATGCATATGATGAGTGGTTCACCTTCTCCTGTAGATGCACCAACATACATCTTACCCATGCAGTCTGGGACTCATGGAAAGTACCTCTCATCTTGCCAATGAGTTGGGAAAAGTGTATAGGGACCATAACACTACAAATGGGCGCATATTGTACTACAGTATTCCCTATGCCTAGGATGCGTGGTGTTCAAAAATTTGATCTGCGATCAATTTTGATTGAAGTTCTACGTCTGGAGTAAATTTGGTCAGTGGAGAGCGGTAACGTCTTGTTACTCACTCTCAATCGATTCTTATTTATTATCTATATCAATGTTCAAAAAATTAGAGACGAGATACATAGATGGTTCATGATGACAGGATAGCATGATGGTCGATGATGATGGATGGATTGGAAAGTGGAATTCTCCCTAGTTGAGAGGGAGTGTTAAAGTTCAAAACGAGGGACAAATTCCGCTTTTGAAAATGCATTCGATGGATATGATTATTGCATTAAATTCCTCTTTTCGAGAGGACCAAAATCAACCTAAATATCATCAAATTTGAACAAGCATAAATATGTTTTTGGATTTATGCAAATTGACAAGGTCGACCACATCATCATGTAGGCACAAGAAGCCCAATGCACGTGTCACTTCATCCTCAATGACTTGTGTTGTGGACAATTTTGTCACCCCCTAGAGACAGTCCAAAGTTGCCATAGACCAGTGCCTAGGACATCTTAATATAGCAAGGAGCTCTTCATATATCTTGGGTTGTCAATCCAAAAGCTTCCTTACTATCTCTTGTGAAACAAGGAAATAAGATTAAAATGGAACCAATCTCTCTCAGAAGCTAATACAAAGATAAGAATAGTGTAGGAACATTATGCAAAACCCGAATACAAAGGCATCAGACAGTTAAGAGACAACTTACTGCAAAGAGGGCCAGTTTAGATAATATATCACAGAAATCAAATATCAGGAAGTGAGTGTAGTGAAGAATATAATCAAGAGGATATTAGTTAACATGAGACTGATACCCAGATACAGAACAAAACCACATAAGGGCATATTAATTTATGAATCCTTATATGACAATGGCGTTTTAAAAGCACCCTCCTCAAGTAACTAATATAGCAGAACATATGGATGAAGTGAACATGGAACAATATATCATGACTAGGCCTATTTAAAGCGCTTGACTAATTCCAGAAAGGGCATCAACAAGGATGAATCCTTACTGCAAACTAGTGAGCCACTCGCATTCTAGAACATGATACAAGAATATAAATAGCATGAAAATGAGATATTGTATTAACACATAAGACAAAATTACATATTGTGAGATACTAAAGACCAGAATCCTCAATACAGTTATAACTCCTCCTCACTGAGACCCTACGGGCTCTGAACCTTCATACTGAAATATTACACAATGTATAAAAAAGCCTTTTCACTGCACAGTTTGCTGATAGAAATCTGGAACCCCTCTAATGTCTTATTTCTGGGCTTTTATAGAAAAGAAAGAGAATTCTCAAGAAGGAGGTAGGTGGAGCACACTTAATGACTCAATTTGAATAAAATGGCGGAAAACATTCAGGCCCACACTGTGAATGACTAACTATAAATGACTGTACTTTTCAATTTACAATTAACCTTCAGAGATCAATGCTGAAGATGAAAATCCCCTCATAAACAGGACACAAATAATAAAATATACAAATGCTATGTACTTGGCTGGAGGGGGAAAATCTGCTGCGATAAAGCCTTGAGGTTGCTTGTGTTCGTGCATGGTACTCTCGGCCCCTTGAGCCTGGAGCCGGAATTTATATTTTTCAGTGCCGGACACTAAACTCCTTGATATTCTATTGATATTCTTTGTAACCTCATTTATGTTTTCAGCTACCATCACCCGCCCCTTTTAAATTGCCCTGGGAATTTAATAAATGTTCATTTAGCTTCCATAAATGATGGTCTTATCTGCATATCTCCCCGGATCTTTGCTCCATTATTCTGCATCTGTTGAATGGTCCTTTGAAATGCATTCGGTCTCTGTTAATGGGAACGGAATTTAATGGAGGCTCCCTGTTGCTGCAACCTGCAAAAATCCACAAACATTTTAAGGAAAACAGGCACTGGGACAATGGCGTGATGAGTTACATGTGTATGACGGTGAAGACACATGGAAATGGTGAACAATGAGGAACAGTGGAAAACACAAGAGAATGAAGGAGACGTGAAAGGCAGTGGTAAGATTTACAATGGAATGGTACTGAATAAATGAAGAAGAGGTACCTAACGTGAATTTGGTGATAGGATGTGTCAACGGAGAACAAAAATGACGGGGGTGGATGTAGATGACACGCGGGTGTACGGGAAGATTAGCGGAAGAGATGACATGGATATTATGGAGTGGGACCTGGGGGTCTAATCGCAATCGACATCAGAAGAGGGAGAGGGAAGGGATGACACACAGATAAATTCCGATGCAATTGGGGCGAATCCCCCTTTAAAACTGGAATCCCAATGAATTTTCGATTCACCAAGAAAAGGGCCTTTTATACGGACAGGTGGAAGTATCATATGGTGGGGCCCAGCAGGTCAATCGCGATCGGATATCGAGGTATGGAGGTGATTACAATCGCAACTGGGAGGAAGTGCGACGCGATCGATCGGGGAGGATGGAGCGATCGGATCGATGGGGCAATCGGCGAGGCGTGATGACCTGATCAATCGCATCGCAAATATTTGCGATGGATTAATCGGAACAGTTGTAACCCAACTCGCGATTGGAGCGAACATTGCGATTGCGATTAATAGACGGCATTTTATATACATAAAACTTTATAATAAAGTTTCATAACGATACATGGCGGGGAAGTGGTTTGAGCTTGCGGCAAAAGGGGCCAGGCCTTGATGTAGTGTTTGAATATGGCATTTCGGCCCATTTGAATGATGCTTGAAGGCGGAAAAAGTTGGTAACAATAGATATAAAATTGAAAACCACAAGCCAAGGAAAAAGATCAGGATTATTTAAGTAGACTGCCCATGAATGATTAGATGAAGATCTGGTTGGGTACAACATTTGGCTCCACCTGGGGATAGCGTTTTCATACTTGAATGCGTCGAGAACCTGCAGACCATTGATCTTCCGCTTTTCAGCACTTTTCTTCAAAATTTATCAGCGCACTCATCAAACCAAAAATGAAGTGAAAATATATATACAATATATTACAATCTATCTTGCTCTGCCTGGATCAACATTGAAAATAGGGCTTGAGAAATTTTCCATTTACAGGGGCGTCCAACACATCGCCTTGTAAATTTTCCAGCACAAAAGTATTATTCCCTCCCTGATTTACAATTTTGAATGGACCAAACCAGAGGGGATCAAACTTGGCATGCTTTCCTTTCTCTTCTCTTCGGATGTCCCATCTAAGAACCAGGTCTCCAATTTGGAAGTTCCTATCTTTCGCATGCCGATCAAATACATTTTTCATTTTCTCCTGATATTCTATTAATCTCTGATTCACCTGGTTCCGTGTTTCCTCCAATTCTACCAGTTGATTAATCCTCCTGACCATGTCATCTGGTTCTTCCTGACTTTCCTGCATAAAACGCGCTACAGGCAATGCCAATTGCACAGGAAACACAACTGCTCGCCCATACACCAGCTCATAGGGAGACTTCCCTGTTGCTCTCTTGCTAGTTATTCTATTCGCCCATAGAGCAAACTTTAATTGGGAGTCCCAATTCTTCTTATTCTCACTGATTTTTTTCTTCAAGGCCCTCACTAGGGTTTTATTAGAAGACTCTGCTAAACCATTTCCCTGCGGATAGTAAGCTGTGGAATGAGTTAATATATTGTTATATCTTTGGCAGAAATTTACAAACCTGGCAGACTTGAAAGCCTGTGCATTGTCAGTTACAATTCTGGCAGGACAGCCAAACCTAGATATGATATTTTCCTCCATAAACTTCATTATCACGGCATCTGTAGCATTTTTGGTAGGTATGGCTTCCACCCATTTTGTGAAATAATCTGTGGCTGTTAGTATCCATTTATATTGGCCACTTGATGGGGGATGTATTTCTCCTATAAAGCCTAATCCCCATTTCTGAAACGGTTCATTCACATGAATAGGAATCAAGGGTAGAGATGCTAATTTATGTCTTTCTGCAAATCTCTGGCACTTGTCACATGCTCTGACCCAAGGAAATGCATCTGTAAATAATTTAGGCCAGTAAAAACCAGCCTTCAGAATCTTATGAGCTCTGGCCCTCCAGCTGTAATGTTCTCCACATATTCCTTCATGAAATTCTATCAATATACTTTCCACTTCATTTTCTGTGAGGCATAATAGTAATATACCTGAAGGGTCTCTCCAATATAGCTGTCCATTAGCAAATATATATTTCTGGGATTTCATCCTTGCAACTCTCTATTTTATCTTATCACAACTCGGAGGACAGCTAAGTGTTAACAGATATTCAACTATTTCTTTATACCAAGGACTAGTTAGATATTTCATATGTATCTTTTGAGTGGCCATCTCCAGTCCTTGTTGTTCTTCTCCTTTCTCAGACTCTTCATTTGCTATCATGGATAGATTAATGCCCAAAGCTTGATGATTTGATTCAGATAACATCTTGGCAAGTCCCTGTCCCTTAATCATCTTGGTAGGTCTTATGTCCAGATCGTACTCCTGTATTTTTGCAATCCATCTTCCTCTTTTTCCTTCGCTATCCCCTTGAACAAGAATATCTTTGGTGGCTACTGTGGGAACATATGCTGTAATGTGAGATTGCAAAACATAGGTTCTAAAGGCTTTAAGGGACTTTACCAGGGCATATGCCTACTTCTCCAATATATTATATTTTAACTCAGCATCATGTAACACTTGACTGAAGAAAGCTATAGGCTGCTCATATCCATCTTCATTTCTTTGTAACAATACTCCAGCAATTGTATGAGGCGAAGCAAATGAAAAAATCATAAATGGTTTTGCATAATCTGGCCCAGTTAGCACAGGAGCTTCAGCAAATGCCTGTTTTATCCTAGTGAATGCATCTCTAGACTCCTGGGACCATCTTACTTCATTATCCTTTTTCAACATATCAGTTATAGGCCTAACTATCTCAGCATAGTTAGGAATAAATCTTCTCAAAAAATTAATTCAGCCTAAAAACACCTGCACTTCTTTCTTATTTCTGGGTAAGGAAATATTGTTTATTACTTCAACTCTCTTAGGGTCTATTTTCACACCATCTTTAGTTACAATGTGCCCTAAGATTTTTCCCTCATCTAATGCGAATAAAGATTTTTGAGGATTAAGGGATAAGCCATACCTCTTGCAATTTTCAAAAGTTCTTCTTAAATGCTCAATATGCTCATCATCATTCTTTGAAAACACTGTGATATCATCAAGATATACCACCAAAAACTTGTCCTGTTCTCCAACAAAGGCTATGTCCATTGCCCTCTGAAAGTAGCTCCTGCATTAATTAATCCAAATGGCATCCTGGCATACATAAATGTTTCCCATGGTGTGGTAAAAGCAGTCTTATTTTGATCTTCTGGAAACACAGCTACCTGATTATAACCAGAAAATCCATCCATCATTGACATTCTGGACGCTCCCACCACTTTTTGCAGGATGTGGTCCATCTTAGGCAGTGGATAATTATCCTTGAGAGATGCTCTATTTAAATTCCTGAAATCCACACATAGCCTTATTTCCCCGTTTTTCTTCCGAACAGGAACAAGGTTTGCTATCCATTCTGAGTATCTTAATGGCACAATTATTTTGGCCTTCAGTAGCTTCTTGATTTATTTTTCAATGGAAGGAAGCAGCAGAGGATTTATTTGCCTGAGCTTCTGTTTATAAGGCTTTGCATCTTCCCTCAAAGGAATTTTATGTTGTATTATATTAACATCAAAAGTTTTTAGGTCCTGATAGGACCAAGCATTGTCAGTTACAATGCTGGCAGGACAGCCAAACCTAGATATGATATTTTCCTCCATAAACTTCATTATCATGGCTTCTGTAGCATTTATGGTAGGTATGGGTTCCACCCATTTTGTGAAATAATCTGTGGCTGTTAGTATCCATTTATATTGGCCACTTGATGGGGGATGTATTTCTCCTATAAATTCTAATCCCCATTTCTGAAACGGTTCATTCACATGAATAGGAATCAAGGGTAGAGATGCTAATTTCTGTCTTTCTGCAAATCTCTGGCACTTGTCACATGCTCTGACCCAAGAAAATGCATCTGTAAATAATTTAGGCCAGTAAAAACCAGCCTTCAGAATCTTATGAGCTGTGGCCCTCCAGCTGTAATGTCCTCCACATATTCCTTCATGAAATTCTGTCAATATACATTCCACTTCATTTTCTGTGAGGCATAATAGTAATATACCTGAAGGGTCTCTCCAATATAGTTGTCCATTAGCAATTATATATTTCTGGGATTTCATCCTTGCAGCTCTATATTTTATCTTATCACAACTCGGAGGACAGCTAAGTGTTAACAGATATTCAACTATTTCTTTATACCAAGGACTAGTTAGATATTTCATATGTATCTTTTGAGTGGCCATCTCCAGTACTTGTTGTTCTTCTCCTTTCTCAAATTCTTCATTTGCTATCATGGATAGATTAATGCCCAAAGCTTGATGATTTGATTCAGATAACATCTTGGCAAGTCCCTGTCCCTTAATCAGCTTGGTAGGTCTTATGTCCAGATTGTACTCCTATATTTTTGCAATCCATCTTCCTCTTTTTCCTTCGCTATCCCCTTGAACAAGAATATCTTTGATGGCTACTGTGGGAACATATGCAGTAATGTGAGATTGCAAAACATAGGTTCTAAAGGCTTTAAGGGACTTTACCAGGGCATATGCCTGCTTCTCCAATATATTATATTTTAACTCAGCATCATGTAACACTTGACTGAAGAAAGCTATAGGCTGCTCATATCCATCTTCATTTCTTTGCAACAATACTCCAGCAATTGTATGAGGCGAAGAAAATGAAAAAATCATAAATGGTTTTGCATAATCTGGCCCAGTTAGCACAGG
Organism: Pinus albicaulis; assembly: GCA_034641835.2. Taxonomy (NCBI): domain Eukaryota; kingdom Viridiplantae; phylum Streptophyta; class Pinopsida; order Pinales; family Pinaceae; genus Pinus; species Pinus albicaulis. Next base: position 48,875 of record JAXQQM020079330.1, read on the forward strand.
AGCTTCAGCAAATGCCTGTTTTATCCTAGTGAATGCATCTCTAGACTCCTGGAACCATCTTACTTCATTATCCTTTTTCAACATATCAGTTATAGGCCTAACTATCTCAGCATAGTTAGGAATAAATCTTCTCAGAAAATTAATTCGGCCTAAAAACACCTGCACTTCTTTCTTATTTCTGGGTAAGGAAATACTGTTTATTACTTCAACTCTCTTAGGGTCTATTTTCACACCATCTTTAGTTACAATGTTCCCTAAGAGTTTTCCCTCATCTAATGCGAATAAATATTTTTGAGGATTAAGGGATAAGCCATACCTCTTGCACTTTTCAAAATTTCTTCTTAAATGCTCAATATGCTCATCATCATTCTTTGAAAACACTATGATATCATCAAGATATACCACCAAAAACTTGTCCCCTTCTCCAACAAAGGCTATGTCCATTGCCCTCTGAAAATTAGCTCCTGCATAAATTAATCCAAATTGCATCCTGGCATACATAAATGTTCCCCATGGTGTGGTAAAAGCAGTCTTCTTTTGATCTTCTCGAAACACAGCTACCTAATTATAACCAGAAAATCCATCCATCATTGACATTTTGGACGCTCCCACCACTTTTTGCAGGATGTGGTCCATCTTAAGCTGTGGATAATTATCCTTGAGAGATGCTCTATTTAAATTCCTGAAATCCACACACAGCCTTATTTCCCCGTTTTTCTTCCGAACAGGAACAAGGTTTGCTATCCATTCTGAGTATCTTAATGGCACAATTATTTTGGCCTTCAGTAGCTTCTTGATTTCTTTTTCAATGGAAGGAAGCAGCAGAGGATTTATTTGCCCGAGCTTCTGTTTATAAGGCTTTGCATCTTCCCTCAAAGGAATTTTATGTTGTATTATATTAACATCAAAAGTTTTTAGGTCCTGATAGGACCAAGAAAATACATCTTTGTAAGATTGAAACAACTTCAAATATTTTTCTTTATATTCTTCTGGGACTCTTTTAGATAATTTGACAATTTTAGGATCAGCATAAGTACCCAGATTCAGATCTCCCACTTGATCTTCTTCTGTCACCTTGCTTGGCTGCAATGGAAAGTCATCCTTATTGAATAATCTTTCTAGAGGTACCAGCCCTCTAGGTATTACATTTCCTTTCAGCTGCAGCACTTTATTACCTGCTATCTTCTCTTCCCATTTGTTTTCTACAATATTTTCAGCTTCCTCTTCTTCATTATCATCAATCTCCATATTGGAGAACTCTCCCACTGTCTCCATGAATCTCTTCATCTCTTCATCATCTTCAAATACCTGTCAGTGTTTAATATTATCTGGGATAGATGGCCTGTAGCGTACCTCCACTTCATATCTTAGAAGCGGGTTCTGAGGAGGACAGAATGTACTGGCAGCTACAGCAAGAAAATCTGCTATCCTATTTTGCTCCCAGGGCATGAACTGTATATTAAATGTTGAGAAGAAATTCTCTATCATGTCCCATACTTCATTTCTGTAAGCTTTCAGCCGTGGGTGCTTTGTTTGACATTGATTTCTGATCTGCCTTACCACCAGCTCAGAGTCTCCCATGACTTTTAAACATTGGATGCCCATGTTTCTAGCTGTCTGCAAACCCAATAAGAGTGCTTCATATTCAGCTACATTTTTGGTAGCCTCGTATTCCAATTTAAAGGACAGTGGCACCCATTTTCCTGTAGGAGAGATTAATAGCACCCCAGCTCCATTGCCTTCCCTTGAATTTGCTCCATCAAAATGCAAAGTCCAAATTCCTGATTCCTGATCTTCTTTAGGCTGCTCAGCTTGGATTTGACCAAAAAGGGGCTCATGAGCATAATTTTGATTTTCTTCTAACATCAAACATGAGAAATCTCCCTCCTTGTTATACACTGGAGAATTCTCTGAGCAGTCAGCCTTAGTTACCATTTTAACAAATCTAGTCTCCCTGTATAACCTCCTCTCCTGGCCTCCAAAGACTGGGACAGTAGCATATGTTAAGTCCAATTTGAATGACCCGCCAATTTTTGTACCCCAAGACCTTGACAGCAGCATGCCAAAGCGGGTTGGGATATCAACAACCACAATGTCCATGACCACACTTTTTGCTGGAATTTGGGCCAAATTGACCACTAAATCCTTAATCATTCCCAAGCATTTAACCCTTTTAGAATCGAATGAATATAGGTCTTTATAAGGTCTTGTAATTTACAGTCCTAGTTGTTCCATGACTAACAAAGGCATAAGATTATGGGAAGCCCCAGAATCTAACATACAATTGTGTAACAGCAGGTCATGAATAACTAGAGACACGTAAAAAGGAGGAGTAGAAGGGTCTATCTCCTCAACATGTGGGCCAAAGACTACCATGGGTCTTTCTTCTTGAAGGTTTAAACTATCAGGTGCTATTGGTATTTCAGGAGGAAGCATGAAAGAAGTAACTTGAGATTGATATACAGGCTGTTTTAACAGTTCAGTCAGGGGGACTGGAATATTAATTTTCTCAAGTTATTTTTGCAGGTTGAAAGCGGGTGGGGGCTTTTCTATCACTACTTCTTTTGGCTCTTTATTTTCAGCTAAAGATTAATTTCTTTTGACACTGGCTCAGCATTAGGAGGACTGACGACTTTTGAAGAAGAAGGAATCTGATCATTGGGCTGCAAGGGAGTATTTAGAGGATTCTTACCTTTTCCTATGTTTCTCTTTGTTGCTAATTCCTTCTGAGCAGATGCTTCTTTCTGAGGTGGCTCTTCTTCTTGATCCTGATTTATGGTCCTCTTCCTTGAAGACCTGAGATCATACTTTACATTAAATTGTGCTTGCATAAAATCAGAAAAATACTTACAATAATAGTCAATCTCTGCTTCTTCTTCTTCGTCTTGCAATGGGCATTCCATATCATCATTATTTGAAAAAGCGAGATTTTAATCTTCTAATCCATAAGCTGCATCTCCAGTGGAGTCATCTGCTGGTCCTTCCAGGTACAGGGGATGTGGTACCTGGTCTTGTTGCTCCTTTGCTTCTCTTGGTAATATCTGCAATGGTGGTCTTCTATACTGGGGATTGTATCCTCTATTTGGAGCATTATAGAAGTTCTTGGGAGCTGCATTTTTAGCTTCCAGTTCAAGTTTGACCATCTTCTTTATCATTTTGCTTATTTCATCCATCTTGTCTGAATCCTTTTCCTGATTAGAGGTGGAAACCTCTTCTTTGCCTCTCCTCCTAGTATCTTGTTTAGCTCTTCCTTTTAATTTCCCAGTGGAGGCAAAGTTTTCTTCTAGCTCCAGAGCATCTGACTGTGCATCATCTAAAGTGGCAGGTTTTATTTCTCTCAATGAGAATCCAAAATCAGAATCAAAGGCTGCTATGAAAATTATCTTGGCAGCAGCTTCATGGGGCTTCATTTCAAGAGGCAGGCTCAAATACAATTTGTTAAATCTTTTAATAAACTCTGATACTCCTTCATTCTGTTTCTTCTTCATAGTATTAAACTCAGTAAGACACTGACCATGATCTTTCTTTTCTCCCCACTCCGTGAGAAAAGTATTCTCCATCTGGTCCCAGGTGGTCACAGAACGATTTCCCAATGTCTTGAACCATTTTCTGGCTTCCCCTCCCAAAGACTGCACAAATAATATCAAGACCACATCCAAATGTTCAACATTTAAGTTTTCTGCAAAAGAGCAGAAGGTCTCAAGATGTTTCTGAGCATCAACTTCATTTTATCCGTTAAATCTCAGCAGAATCTTCAAGTAATCCTGTGGCATATCATTTAGCACTTGGGGTAAGGCCAGTGGAGCGTATTTTTTCAATAGAAAAGTAGGAACATTAGCCATTGGAGGAGGTGGGGGTTGTACAATAGTCTCAGATACAAATGAAGGGAGAGGAGTAAGAGGAAGTGGAGTATGAATAACAATGGGAATATATTGCACAGAAGCCTGAGGTGTGGATGGGAATAGTTCACGGTTAACAACAACTACTTCTGTGACTTCTTTGATTTCCTCAGCCTTGGGAGTAGGGTGAGAATCTTCTTCAATCCAGGCACTTCCTCTATGTGGAGTTTCTGAGTAAAACTCCAGATTTTCTATTCTGATCTCTTGAGAAGAAGAGGGCGGATAATCTTCAACGGAATATTCAGGGTTTTCAACACGAACTGACTTCCTCTCCTTCCAAACTCTTTTGTGGATGATATTCTCTAGGTCAGACACGTAAGGTGTTTTTGACTGAGATGTATCTGACCTCAAATGTGGCTTGTGAGGAGCCAGGACTACCAATAAATTTATCAAATGAAAGCAGTGGAGTCGCCAAGGTGAGAGATGCGCAACTCTTCAACTCTTTGTGCTCACCTGATTAGAGAGTGAAAACAATTTGTCGAGGCCCAGGGAAACTGATATTCTTAAATTCGATCCCCGGCAACGGCGCTAGAAAGATGTTGTGGACAATTTTTTCACCCCCTAGAGACAGTCCAGAGTTGCCATAGACCAGTGCCTAGGACATCTTAATATAGCAAGGAGCTCTTCATATAGCTTGGGTTGTCATCCAAAAGTTTCCTTACTATCTCTTGTGAAACAAGGAAATAAGATTAAAATGGAACCAATCTCTCTTAGAAGCTGATAAAAAGATAAGAATAGTGTAGGAACATTATGCAAAACCCCAATACAAAGGCATCAGATAGTTAAGAGACAACTTACTGCAAAGAGGGCCAATTCAGATAATATATCACAGAAATCAAATATCAGGAAGTGAGTGCAGTGAAGAATATAATCAAGAGGATATTAGTTAACATGAGACTGATACCCAGATACACAACAGAACCACATAAGGGCATATTAATTTATGAATCCTTATATGAAAATGGCATTTTAAAAGCACCCTCCTCAAATAACTAATATAGCAGAACATATGGATGAAGTGAACATGTAACAGTATATCATGACTAGGCCTATTTAAAGCGCTTGACTAATTCCAGAAAGGGCATCAACAAGGATGAATCCTTACTGCAAACTAGTGAGCCACTCGCATTCTAGAACATGATACAAGAAGATAAATAGCATGAAAATGAGATATTGTATTAAAACATAAGAGAAAATTACATACTGTGAGATACTAAAGACCAGAATCCTCAATATAGTTATAACTCCTCCTCACTGAGACCCTATGGGCTCTGAACCTTCATACTAAAATATTACACAATGTATACAAAAGCCTTTTCACTACACAGTTTGCTGATATAAATCTAGAACCCCTCTAATGTCTTATTTCTGGGCTTTTATAGAAAAGAAAGAGAATTCTCGAGAAGGAGGTAGGTGTAGCACACTTAATGACTCAATTTGAATAAAATGGCGGAAAACATTCGCGCCCACACTGTGAATGACTAACTATAAATGACTGTACTTTTCAATTTACAATTAACCTTCAAAGATCAATGCTGAAGATGAAAATCCCCTCATAAACAGGACACAAATAATAAAATATACAAATGCTATGTACTTGGATGGAGGGGGAAAATCTGCTGCGATAAAGCCTTGAGGTTGCTTGTGTTTGTGCATGGTACTCTCAGCCCTTGAGCCTGGAGCCGGAATTTATATTTTTTAGTGCCGGACACTGAACTCCTTGATCTTCTGTTGATATTCTTTGTAACCTCATTTATGTTTTTAGCTACCAGCACCCGCCCCTTTTAAATTTCCATGGGAATTTAATAAATGTTCATTTAGCTTCCATAAATGATGGTCTTATCTGCATATCTCCCCGGATCTTTGCTCCATTATTCTACATCTGTTGAATGGTCCTTTGAAATGAATTCGGTCTCTGTTAATGGGAACGGAATTTAATGGAGGCTCCCTGTTTCTGCAACCTGCAAAAATCCACAAACATTTTAAGGAAAATAGGCACTGGGACAATGGCGTGATTAGTTACATGTGTATGATGGTGAAGACACGCGGAAATGGTGAACAATGAGGAACAGTGGAAAACACAAGAGAATGACGGAGACGTGAAAGGCAGTGGTAAGATTTACAATGGAATGGTACTGAATAAACGAAGAAGAGGTACCTAACGTGAATTTGGTGATAGGATGTGTCAACGGAGAACACAAATGATGGAGGTGGATGTAGATGACACGCGGGCGTACGGGAAGATTATCAGAAGAGATGACATGGATATTATGGAGTGGGACCCGGGGGTCTAATTGCAATCGAGGATCGGGGTATGGAGGTGATTGCAATCGCAACTGGGAGGAAGTGCGACGCGATTGATCGGAGAGGATGGAGCGATCGGGGCGATGGGGTAATCGGTGAGGCGTGATGACCCGATCAATTGCATCGCAAATATTTGCGATGGATTAATCGGAACAGCTGTAACCCAACTCGGGATTGGAGCGAACATTGCGATTGCGATTAACAGACGACATTTTATATACATAAAACTTTATAATAAAGTTTCTTAACGATGCATGGCGGGGAAGTGGTTTGAGCTTGCGGCAAAAGGGGCCAGGCCTTGATGTAGTGTTTGAATATGGCATTTCGGCCCATTTGAATAAGGCTTGAAGGCGGAAAAAGTTGGTAACGATAGATATAAAATTGAAAACCACAGGCCAAGGAAAAAGATTAGGATTATTTAAGTAGACTGCCCATGAATGATTAGATGAAGATCTGGTTGGGTACAACAGGATTATTGTTGGATTATCGTACCATAGTTCGTAGGTTGTTTTGTCACTGTTTGGCCTGAAGTGATATTTATTCAAAATAACTACTACTATGTGAATACCTTTAACCCAAAACCTTTGTGGGATACCTCTCCCATCCATCCTTACTAATGAGCACCATCATTAGGTATATTCTAAGGGGTTAATTGTCACCTTTTTATCTTAATTATTATCTCTCACACACATTTAATTGCATTTTTTCATATTTTTCTTAGTGAGAATGATGTACTAATGGTTTTCATGATTCAAGGCCTAATGTGGTTTAAATGCAGGAAAATGAAGGGAATAATTCCATTTTTGAGAAATATTGCATAATCAGGGCTCAAAGTAGACAATAAGGAGTAATTATAGGAGGTTGACCACATTTTTAACTCCTAAAGGCAACCAATATCTCTTCAATATTCTCCTCCAACAACTCAAAATCAGAGGCAACCAAGTAAGTGAATGATCAAAGGGAGCCAAGCTCCACTTCTCTCAAGTTCCAAGGGAACAAAGACCTAATTTTTAGGGAGATGTTGGTAGTTATCCTCTAGCATAAATAAGCAAGAGCAAGAGCTCACTAGGATTCAAATTTTGGATACAACTAGAGAAATCTTGGCTTTTGTATTAGACATTTCTGACTTTCAATGTTAATGTAAAAGACCGTTTATGAAATAAGATGATAATTTGGTTTCTTCTCCACTGGGTTGACTTCAGGGAGCTGAGCTTGTGGGTTAGGGCGTAATCCATTGGCCTCAGTCTCTCTTGTGTACATGTGCCTTTCTTTTATGTTTTAGTAGCTGATTCTTTCATTACATGTTTGGTAGCATATAAAACCTTAAAATTGTGTGCTAAGCCTCCCTCTCTCACCTCTCTTTTTGGAGCTTGAGGAGGAAGGTATTCCACCACAGACCAAATATATTTTCAGCTTATGAGTTCTTGGAAAAGTTAGATAGTTTTTACTTTGCTTATCATGAACATGTTGTAGTTTTAGAGGTAGATTTATGTTTCCATTGCATAGGTAGAGTTATCTAAACTCAACTCATATTTTCCACCATTTTTATGATAAGTTTTTCAATGATGAATGCATGAATATATGTATTCATTGTTGTTGAGGAGGTAAATCCCCTCTGCGGATAGAGGCGATCCCTACTAGCCCAGCAGGGGTCTAGCAACAATCACGAAATGTTACGATGCGAGTTCCTAGTTACGAATGAAAAGACCAAAGATGGAGGCCTACCTGGAATCCAATGCTACAATTTGAAGAAGAGAGTGTTCCCATTCCTTAGCCTTGGCAGATCATGATCCTCCACGATCTCCGCGGATGGACACCTGCACATGCAAGAAACAAACAGATACAAGCATAAAATCCAGCATACGCAACTAAATATCAGTCAGAAAGGATACTACTCATATTAACATAATCGAAAACAGAGTGGAACCATAATCGTAATCATTCATTAAATAACAATCGAAAGAGATTACAACCAAAGTTCTGACGTCGTGGGCTCCTTCGGATGGGTCTCCAGTCGTTCATGTCTCGCAAAGCTCGCCAGGGAAAGGGAAAACCTCTCCAGAGTCTCTCGACGATAGTCTCCTTACTTGAGTCGACCTTAAGGGAAGAAAGAGGGCTTTTACAGCACAAAGGCTCTTGGGAATTTGGAGATTCAAAGCTTAGGAACTTCAAGACTAGCTTGCCATGGGATTGAGCAGGATTTTATAGATGGGGAAGGAGGGAGTTGGGATCCCTATTATTGTGGGATTGGCCCTATCCACAAGAAAGGTTCCATGGGAGGTGGCAAACCACTTCCCTTCCATAGAACTCCCGCAACCAAACCTCCCAACTCAAGATAGGAAATGGTTTCTGAGTTTGTTGAAACACAACTTCCGCCATCTTTATTTAAAAAACACTCCTTAAATAGATTGGCGTGGGTGCAACACTGGGACAGAGCACCAATTGGCGCGGGCTCAGTGTCAATTTTCCCCCATTGGCGTGAGTACATAACGGGCTACCAGCGCCAAGGAAAAAACATGTGTTTTTAGGGGTCTGCTCAGGAAATAATCAACAGAAAGAATGTTGTCCTCATGGAAAGGGATGTAATGATGGTATTTGCAAGGCATGACACTACTTATTGGTCATAGAAACGACCCTCCAATGGGTGAGATGGGAATTGCAGGGACGGTGACAAATTACTGTGTAACAGATGCCCCCTAAAGCATGAGGCCCGAGAGAGAGAGAGGGGTGAAATGCTTTACGAGAACGTGTCCAACTGAAGCTCCGCCGTCAGAAAACCTGCGTGGAGAAATACAACTGATATCTCAAGTACATGATGTATATGTGGTATGGACGCAGCCATCCAAAACAGAGTATACAATAATCCAGATCCAAGGTATGGTCGCAGCCATCCAGTGAGGATCGATAAATAGACTCAGGTATGGTCGCAGCCATCCAGTGAATAAGTCATGTAAATAATCATAATAATCCACAATATCGCAGCCTGGATTACAATAGACACAATCCAGGGTCTTGCGCTCCATCTCGACCCAAACAAAGTACAAGTTCAAGCATGCGAATATGTGAGCTGAAGTCGAACATGCAAGAACATCGTCTGATTACTAGCCAATGATGAAAGCTGTTAACAGACGCGAGAGGAACCACCAATAATGAAAATGGTCCTCAAGGTACTACAGGTACAATCTACGGCGTGTGAATCAATGAGATGGCGTCGAACACCCGCAGAATCACTCGATCGGAGGCCAATGATGAAAACCTCACGTCGAATGCGACGAACCTGCCATTGAGGCATGCAGGCTCCAAGGTACCATGAAGGAGTCTCTAGATCAACTTCTTGGATAATGAGTTGAAGTCGACAGGAAGTGACCTTGATCGAAGGTGGGCCATAATGTCTCCCACATCATCGACACGAGACAGAGGAACATGATGTTTTTGTTGTGAATTAGGATCGTATGAGAATCAGAGGAAGGTTGATATTTGCAGAGGTCAACTTCTCTTGAACATATTGACGGCACGACAGTGGATTTGGCAGTATTTGACATCAAAAGATAAGAGGTCATGGTGACGAGGCAAAGAGCAGATGAGAGGTCAAAAGGGATCACCCAAACCCACGGAGGCAAGTGAAAAACGAGATGAGATGTCCCCAACCTGACACGAATGCAGACAAGTGCCATGTTCAAGTGCGACATACTGCCGATACGACAATGATATTGGTTCCATTTTTCCCCACCATTTCGGTGAGTACCTCTTTATTTTTACACAAGCTTGAAGAGGATACCATATGATTGTCATATAAATCCGTCCTTCGGATGAATCCATCCTAGTACATTGAACGAGCCCTAGGAAGGAGGAACTCGAATATCGTCATCACGACTGAATCCAATGTCATCAGGGTTTAACGAGTCTGACAAAGGAAGAACTCGGCGTCTTTTCATGTTTAGAGAGTTTGAAAAGACAACAGAAAAGTAAACTCCAGCAGTCCCTTTTCGTAAATAGTTTCTCAGATCCGAAAAGGTAGAAAACTATGTCTGAGAAAACCTCCTAGTCGCAATAGGCTAGGGTATTCCTTTTTCGTAAATAATCCATCCCAGCCCGAAAAAGGGGTAAACGTATACTGGGTAGATGTCATTTCGCAGCCACTTTAACGAGATCGAAACGACAAGGGACTCGGCAATCTTTTCATGTTTAGAGAGCCAGAAAAGAGCTGAAAGTTGACTCCTCTTGGAGGAACGAGTGGTATAAAGGGTAGCTACTGGTTCCGGAAATGGTGGAACTGCTCAAAACATGATAAAATTCAAGAGGTTGGCTAATAAGACCACACATCGCAGCGGTTCCTCAGGAACGGGTAAAACAACCAAGTGAAGGCATCTGATCGGCCAAGCAAATAGTGACGATGGAATGAGAAAACCCAGGCTCATCTGGCAAAAACAGGCTAATAAAATGGCAATCACAAGGGGTAAAAGGAAAGGTTTCATTTTTACACAAGCTTGAAACAAAGATAAACTATGCTTGAAACCGGTTTCATTTTTACACAAGCTTAAAACGGAAACAAACTATGCTTGAAAAAGTAAGCATGCCCCCCAGCATGGTGACTCAATTCGAGGTACATGCCCCCCAAGCTTCAATCCATATGAAAGGCATATGGAGTGAAGGTTCAAGTTACGAGATCAAGAGAAAGACTCGATTGGGATTTTACGAGATCTAAACAAAGACTCGAATTGAACAAGAATGTGTTTCATTGTTTTAACAAGGTTGACACATTAAAAGAACTATCCTCGGGACACCTTGTTTCATTTTTTAAGGAGCTTGACACAGGAAAAGAACCATGCTTCGACGACCTTGTTTCATTTTTTAAGGAGCTTGACACAAGACAAGGAACTCTGCTCCGACGACCTTGTTTCATTTTTTAAGGAGCTTGACACAAGACAAGGAACTCTGCTCCGACGACCTTGTTTCATTTTTTAAGGAGCTTGACACAAGACAAGGAACTCTGCTCCAACAACCTTGTTTCATTTTTTAAGGAGCTTGACACAAGAAAATGAACCATGCTCCGACAACCTGGTCATAATGAACAAGAAGTCAGCACTTCCAAGAGTTCCACTCCCGATGGAAGGAAAACATCCTGGAAGTTAGGACCCAATGCCCCCAACACTTGATGCATGACGGCATCATCACTGAGCACAGGCACAGGGTAGGTAGCCACATATTTGACTTGCGGTGGGGCAGATACAATGGGTGGATAAAAACCAGGAAGGGATGATGGCTGGCCAGCTGCCATATCAGGACCAAAGAACGAAAGCTGATCAATGGTCACGATCTGTCCTTCATGCGGAAAACAGACCACACGAAAAAGGGAGGAGACAAGCGCTCCCATGGCATAGGTGTAATCGCGCCCCAAAATCAGATTGAAATCCAAAGGGCCTGGAACAACCATCACGTCCATATGGACAGTTTTACCTCCCAAAGTAATGGGTAACCTTGGAAGGATCCCTAATGGTTGACTCATTCTTCTGTTAAATGCCAACAGATTCTGCGTAACAGGCACAAGCAACGGCGAACCGAAAGCTTTCCAGGTAGTTGAAGATATAATACTAACCGAGGCACCTTCGTCTATAATGGTGCTAGGTACAACCAGACCAAGAGCCCGTATTGTGATCTCGAAAGGCACATAAGACAGAAGGCGAAATCCTGCAAATCGGTTCCAATCAAAGGAAGCGACCAAACTACTTGGAGGGGCTACCATCGAAATACGAAGGTCTTCCCCTGATGTTATGGAAGAAGAAGCACCCTCTGTGACCTCCATCTCGAAGGTAGGAGGGATATCCTCCGGAGCCTCCATCATGGGAGGCAGAGGAGCAGCTTCTTGAAGTACAGGGACAGGAGAATCTTTCTCCAAGTCTGAAGAATCTGAAGAAACCAGAAGCACATGAGGGTTATGAGATCCACTCTCCACGGAAAAGACCTGGTGCACCATAGATGGGGCCAGCTCAACCGATCCCACGACCAATGGTTGGTCGGGAATGGGTTCCTTAATTCGAATTTCCGGAGGAGTGGGATTGACCAAGGATGACTCTTGGCCAATCATGGCATTAGTGGGTGGAAGACTCAAAGAAAGCTATTTATAACCAGCCGGGAGGCATGGTGTAGAAACAGTCGAGTTGTCCAAGACTTGCTTGGCTTCATCCATATAAGGACAAAGGTGAATGGCATGGTGCCCTTCACACAACTTACAGGGATTGGTGACCTTACCCTATTTTTTAAGAGTCTTGTCAGTTGTAGTTGAAGATGTGCCCCCAACATTGCTCCCGGAAGTCAAAGGCAATGGTGGACGACCGTTGGACCATACTTCGAGAACCTTGGGAATGCCAGGGTAGTCTCGAAGCAGATGGTCTCCCATGCACAACATGCAAGGGAACTTGACTTTCCGTGGAGGGTTGGAGAGCCTATCAAGAGGAGATTTCTCAGAGACAGTAGCTGTACATTTAGCCTCTCGCTTATCGGACTTCTTCTTCTTCTTCTTAGCCACCTGGTTACTTGAATCCATACTTTCACCAGGCGAAGTAGAAGAGGAGGACGCAGAAACAAGCGAAGAAGGGGAGAGTTCCACCTTGGAATCAACATGATGTTGTTCAGGTGGAGGAACTGATTGAACAATAGCCGAGACATTCGGGACCACAAAGGTTGAAAGCAACCAAACAGGCAACTCAACAGTTAACCCAGGAAGGGACAACGTTGCCATATAAGGAGCACCAACATTTCCAAAGGGAGGAAACAAACCAGGATTCCCATCGGAGGGGATTCCTTGGTTGGTGAACTCCATAAAAGTTGCCATTAGAAACGATCTTCAAAACAACACCCTAAGGAAACTAACTTTAACCAGGAATATTTCGTGGGCAGTTAATTTTTAAAACATTGAAACAAAACTCTACCATTTCATATTTTAAGATTCAAGAAACAGGAAAAAGGTGACTCTATCACTTTCAGATTGGAAACAAGCGTGAAAGGACAAGCACTTGATGACCTTTTCAAATTTAAAGAGTCAGAAAAGATCGAACTGACTACTCAGGAATTCTAGGCAAAGGGTGTACCAAATAACCGTGAACTGCAATATACACCTTGGTTTCAAAAATGAAAGAGAAATCAACCAAGGACTTAACGTACGTGCAGGCAATCTCCCCGAATGCTGTGTCCGGTGTATCACGGGTATAGGGCGGCAGACTCAGCTTCCTACAGATAAAGGATAGAAACCTAGTGGGGTCTCCCTTTATATACTCGATGGTACTGGGAGCACAAGTCCGTACTAGCGCTGTCTACAGCCAAGAGGCGAACGACAGCTACTAGGTTTAAAGATGTCAGAACACGTCTCTAGCCTAGACCTCTAAATGTGTTTCGTTAAATGTTTCAATGATTCCTTAGGTAAATTGAGTAAATTTTATGGTTGATGTTCAATTATGTTTCGGTTTCAAGGCCCTACCGTATGTCATATGACAATCTCCTGTATGCAGCTATATGAGAAAAGAAAACTTTTCAATTCGATGAATGCTATCTAGTTAAGGGAAGAGCTTCAAACAATGATGCAACAAACAGCAAAATTGAAAACGAAACTTTTCCAAACTAGAGGACTTTCACTATCCAAAAGTATTCTAAAACATTCAACGAAGCGAATTATGCAATGTAATCTATGCAAAATTCTTTTTCCGAAAACTATGCAATTGTAATCTATGCACAATTTCCTTTTTCTTTTCAAATAATAAGAATGCACTCAATGCATTTTTCGATGAAATTAGAATCTACTTAATGCATGCTTTCAATGAAAGAGAATGCACACAAAGTGATTTTTAGCTCTCAATCATTAAACAATGTGATCTAAGTTCAGTGATAAATCTCAAAATACTTTTCAATGCAATGTGATCTAATGCATTTTAACAAAAAGGAAACTTTGAGACGAAAACTAAATAAATGCAAAGCTTCTTAATGAAGGATGAATGCAAAAGAGATGTAAATAAACACTAAGAATGCAATCGTTGTTTCAAACACTTTGTAACGAAATCCCTCAAAAGGCGACAAGACATATGAGGTCAAACACAAAGAGGACTTCCAAAGCAAGAGATAAAAACAAGGCATTCATTCCCTTTTACATCAAGCAATCATGGAAAGAAGACATTCCAAAGAATGAGCAATGTAATCTATGCTCATACAAGGAAAAGACCGGAAGGGAAAGACACACTGGTGAAGGATTTAGGGAAAAAATCTCAATTTTCATACACCCTGAAATTGGCCCGACTTGTACATTGACAACTAGCGCCAACTGGCGTGACTTGTACATTGAAAACTAGTGCCAATGGGCAATTGGCGTGGGTTGCTAACTGACAACAAGCGCCAACGCCTGAAAATGAAAAAACAAATAATTTCTCCCAACCAAGACCAGACTCACCACTTCAAGCAGAATCTAAAACAAACCCAGAAGAAAAATACTGACCAAAAGAAACTTCCGAACAAGGGTAACCCTACCACCTACAGGAAATGGCGCGACTGTCTGGCTGTAATCCGCACCAGACAGGGGATGGCACGAGTGATAAACTGGCAACCTGCGCCAACTGGCGCGACTGTTAGGGCTAAACTCGCGCCAATCAAGCCAACTATGAAAAGGTGAAAATTCGGAAAAGCAGAGGTCAGATCTGATCCTTTGGGGCTGAACGAAAAGCAAAAACACAAAAGAACCCGGCCCAGAAGGCCAACCAAGTAAGGAAAACCACGAAACAATCAAAACGAGACAATCCAAACGAGACAGTGAAAACTAGACGATCCCCAGTGGAGTCGCCAAATTGTTGAGGAGGTAAATCCCCTCTGCGGACAGAGGCGATCCCTACTAGTCCAGCAGGGGTCTAGCAACAATCACGAAATGTTACGACGCAAGTTCCTAGTTACGAATGAAAAGACCAAAGATGGAGGCCTACCTGGAATCCAATGCTACAATCTGAAGAAGAGAGCGTTCCCGTTCCTCAGCCTCGGCAGATCACGATCCTCCACGATCTCCGCGGATGGACACCTGCACATGCAAGAAACAAACAAATACAAGCATAAAATCCAGCATACGCAACTAAATATCAGTCAGAAAGGATACTACTCATATTAACATAATCGAAAACAGAGTGGAACCATAATCGTAATCATTCATTAAATAACAATCGAAAGAGATTACAACCAAAGTTCTGACGTCGTGGTCTCATTCGGATGGGTCTCCAGTTGTTCACGTCTCGCAAAGCTCGCCAGGGAAAGGGAAAACCTCTCCAGAGTCTCTCGACGATAGTCTCCTTACTTGAGTCGACCTTAAGGGAAGAAAGAGGGATTTTACAGCACAAAGGCTCTTGGGAATTTGGAGATTCAAAGCTTAGGCACTTCAAGACTAGCTTGCCATGGGATTGAGCAGGTTTTTATAGATGGGGAAGGAGGGAGTTGGGATCCCTATTATTGTGGGATTGGCCCTATCCACAAGGAAGGTTCCATGGGAGGTGGCAAACCACTTCCCTTCCATAGAACTCCCGCAGCCAAACCTCCCAACTCAAGATAGGCAATGGTTTCTGAGTTTGTTGAAACACAACTTCCTCCATCTTTATTTAAAAAACACTCCTTAAATATATTGGCGCGGGTGCAACACTGGGACAGAGCGCCAATTGGCGCGGGCTCAGTGTTAATTTTCCCCCATTGGCGCGAGTACATAACGGGCTACCAGTGCCAAGGCAAAAACATGTGTTTTTAGGGGTCTGCTCAGGAAATAATCAACAAAAAGAATGTTGTCCTCATGGAAAGGGATGTAATGATGGTATTTGCAAGGCATGACAATGCTTATTGGTCATAGAAACGACCCTCCAATGGGCGAGATGGGAATTGCAGGGACGGTGACAAATTACTGTGTAACAATTGTAGATTTGGATAAATAAGCAAAGAAGGACCCTTCAACACCATCATCTTGAGTTTTAACCCTTTAACAAACACCTTCCATCCAAGTCACCTATTGGTCCGGATTTATGTAGGAATGTAACAAAATACATAAATAAACATAAACATAGAGATGCATGAGACATAAAACTTCATTTCATTAATATCAAATGACCAAAATATGTTTACAAACAAAATGGACATAAATTAGCTAGGGTGATGGTAGCTTATCTTTGAGAAGAGATGTGGCGGCTACATGCCTCTGAAATTTGTTACAATGAGGCTAAAGGACCTTTTTATTATTGAACAATAAGATAAAACCATAAACAACCAAAACCCTAACTCGAGGAGATGTAACACCAAGAGTTTATGGGCCCCATTGGGGTTAGTTAGGCAGCCAACTTCTCGGGGTCGTAACTTGGTCATATTATCTCCATTTGGTGCATAGGATACCTTGTTAGAAAGATCTTTCTGAAGTTGATTTTCCAAAAAAATGTCGTTTAGGGCCTCAAAACGGCTCCGGAAGTTCAAGACTCGAAAAAAAGGCCAAAAATAGTCAATTATGCTACAATTAAGGAAACTAGAAAACTAAAAGAAACAATGGTGGGGGTCGAAGTGGAATAGGCGAGTGGACACCAATATCCACCTAGAGCATTCCTCCCCCCTTAGGAAGCAATGTTCCCCATTGCATTGAGTTCCTCCATGAGATGAGGATAATTCTGCTGAACTTGGTCCCTACTGAGCCACTTTCCCAAGTGAAGGAGTTGGTCTGTGTTGAAAACTCAATATAGTTGTATCCTTTGTTGACGGATGTTCTTGATTTGTGTGTCCATGATCTAATCAGTTGTGGCTTGTTCCATGCAGTCGGGGTTTAACTCTGTTGGTGCGATTGTTTTTCACTGTCGGATATGTCTTGTAATGGTGGAAAGTATGGTCGAAGGTGTTCCACATTGAACACTGGGTGTCGACAAGGAATGGGGGAATGTTGAGCTCAAATGCATTGTCTCCCATAGCCTTGATAATGGTGTAAGGCCCATATTAGAGTGGTATGAGCTTCCAATGAGCTTCGGTCAGCCGTTCTTTCTGCAAATGCAACCAAAATGTGTCGCCCACCTTGAACTTGTGTGGAACCCGATGTTGATCATGTCGATGCTTGTACCCAGAATTGGATGTATCCACGATGTTGTGGACCTACTGGCGGATGTGTTAGATGTGTTCAATAAATTTGGTTGCTTTACTAGCCTCAGATAATACATGTGAGGAGCTTGGCCTGAGGTGCCCTTTCTTCAATAGCTCTTGGATCTGCCTCTTGATTTCATCATTCTCTAAAAAATATCATCGTTAGATCGTCCCATTAGGTAACTACATGCCTGGGTTCAGATCAATGGATTTCTTGACCCAACAATGTAGATGAACCCTTGTAGGTGCTGAGAAAATCTCCATATATTCCTCCATGACTTTGTCCATCTGTTGTTGTCATGTAGGAGAGCCTTGTTTGGAGGTTGTGGCGACAATATTCTTCTTTCCTTGTGGGCGAATCGTAATGAAAAAAAAAAATCTTGGATTGGGAAATAATCTTACTACATTGCTTTTCAGTACTCAAAGATATGGTGGAAGGCGGTACTACCTCCAGTATCCTCTACAAATTATTTCCCAAAGTAGTAATAACAGAATGAGACCTAGACTCATACACAATATTTCACTTCCACAAGTATGGTTGGCCTAATAATACATCAGACACATCAAGAGGAGAAACATCACATAGTACCTCATCTTTGAAGGGCTTGATGTTGTACGAAAGGCCACACTGATGGCTAACATGGAGATATCTTCCTTGGTGAAGCCACCAGATGGTATACGGATGCGGGTATGCGGTGGTTGGTAGGCCAAGCCGCTTCACGACCTATGCTGAAATGAGGTTCTTTTGGCTTCCACTATCGACAAGGAATTGCAGTGGAGAACCCTTCACCCACATCTGGGAATGGAAGAGGCACTCCCCCTCCCTTGGATCATAGGGCTCTCCCCTCTAGATCTTGGTGGTGGAAACAATGACATTGTGTTTCACATCAATTATATGCTTCCCTTTTTCATTCCCCTTGTCTGGTTTTGACTCAGAATCATAACATGCATATGATTCAAATGCCTTCAGTTCAGCCACCAATGACTATTTGGCCCAACACTCGCTTGTGTTGTGAATGGAGCTGTTATGAAATTCACACCACTTCCCCGTGTCCTTCTTTGGATTTTTGGTGTTGTTCTAAGTCGCCTTGCTTTGGATTTGCCCCTTGTTATATGGTTCGGGGGTGCCTTTCCCTGGATTCAGATTCACGTATCCAAAGTCTCGCTTCTTCTGCTTAAATTTCTACTTGATCTTGGCGACATATCTATATGTTGTGCCAAGCGAGGTAATGTCAAGGAACTCCATTTCCACTTGAATGTATCTGTGCAAACAACTGCGGTACTTGAGCACCAAATGTTTCTATGAATATTTAATACCCAACTTTGTGCACAGTGTATGGAACAAATTCGTCAGCTTGTGCACATCTTGCTCCCCTTGTTGCCACAACATGGTCCATTGGATGTAATTGTCCTCAGAGCTCCCCACGGGGTAATATTTTTCCTTGATACCATCTCAGAAAAAATTCCAAGTGTGTGTGGCCGAGAAGAGAGAGGGTTCCTCTCATCCTTTTGCTCATAGTAGGTTTCCCACTAGCATTTGACATAGGGGGTGACTTTGAGGAGTGAAAAAAGTAATACTTTCTCAGTCAGAGAAGTAATGGACCAAGAAATACCCTTCCAACAGATTCAACCATCTATCTATGGTGTCTATATCTATCCGGCCTTCAAATATAGGAATGTCAAAGTTGACTAGTACCTTGAAAGGAGTGGTGCCTCCGGAGTGGCTGCTAGATGCAGATGTGTTGCTGGTGGGAAGCCATTGAAGGATCTGGGAAAATTTATCCATCATCATGTTCCTTTGTTTCTCGAGGGCCTCCTCAAGAAATATTTTGATAGGATCTCCTACTCCCTCATATTTCTTTTCTTCCCCCATGGGTGACCGTCAGGGTTTGCAAGGCTGATATTCCAAAGGTTCAACTAGATCGAGCCCTAGCTCCTTATAGCTTGACCTCATTGGGGACATGCAAATAAGGATCGAGAAAGAACATACTGCTTTGATACCACTGATCTAGATTTATGAAGGAACGAATAAAATACAAAAATAAACATAAACACAAAGATGCAACACAAATAAAACTTCATTTCATTAATATCAAATGAATAAAATATGCTTACAAACATAATGGACATAAAATAGCTAGGGCAATAGTAGCTTATCTCTGAGAAGAGATGTGGTGGCTACATGCCTCTGAACTGTGTTACAATGAGGTTAAAGGGAATTTTTATTATTGAACAATAATAGAAAACCCTAAACAAAAAAAACCCTAACTCGAGGAGATGTACCACCAAGATTTTATGGGCCCCGTTGGGGTTAGTTGGGAAGCCAACTTCCCAGGGTCATAACTTGGTCATATTATCTTCGTTTGGTGAGTACGATACCTCGTTAGAAAGATCCATTTGAGGACTAAAACTGCTGACAACAAATGTCAAGTTGAAAATTAATCTTTGTTAGAGGTGATTTTCCAAAAAAACGTCTTTTAGGGCCTCAAAACGGCTCCGAAATTTCAAGACTTGAAAAACTACCAAAAATAGTAAATTGTGCTACAATTAAGGAAATTGAAAAACTGAAAGAAACAATGGTGGGGGTCCAAGTGGAATAGGCGGGTGGCCACCAATATCCACCTAGATCACCGACAACCCTGTTTTTGAGGTCACCATTACATCACCAAGAGAAACCTTGTGGGTGCGAGACATGCTTTTTGAATAGCTATGAGCTTGGCCAAGGGGTTTTATATCCTTCATCTACTAGTATCCAACTTTCCCCCACCTCTCTTAACTATCTTCTCATAATTTTTGGCCTCAAATTCCTCTTGGCTTGTTTCCTATAGCTTTTTAGGACATCTTGTAGCACTACAAGAAATCCTATAGTAGCTTCTTGGAGCAGTGCCAAACACTCTCTCCTTTAGCCCAAAATCATTCTTCCACCTCATTTGAGCCTAACCAAGCCACCAAAAAACCTTTAGCCCTAAATATTTGGTCTATGTACCCTCTTATACCACCCAAGCACCTCCTTTTGCTGTAAAACAGAGCCATTTTAAAGTGTGATTAGTCCATTACAAGATCCATGATTAAACAAATTAGTTAAGCATAAGTTAGATAGGAATTAGTTAGTCATTGATTTAGCATGTGTGCTCTAGATTTGTTTCCTTTTCTACAATTCAATTCAGTAATCTATATTATGAATGCCACTTAGTGTAATTTCCTTTTCTTGCCTTAGCATAAGTATGAACCTTTCTTTCTTGCAAATAGCTAGATGAATCAATGTGATCTAGAGTATTTTCTTTCCTTGTGTATAGAGTAATGGGTATGATCTATTTCCAGTCTTAGATTGCATTTAGAATTGTGACAGATTTCCTTTCCTAGAAGTAACCCTAGTATTAGCACCTCATTGTAGAACTAAGATGAGGATAGCATGAGTAGAGCTCATATGCTGTTCATATAGCATTGTCACCTCCAATTTTGTACGAACCCCAAGTTGAAAAAGTAAAGTTGAGTAACATCTGGGAGTTGCAGTAATCTTGGTGAAATATCAGGGATCACCACTTTTTGGCACCATTGTCGGGGAGGTGTCTAAGTAGATGTTTGTTTATGCTTCAGTATTATTTTTTTCTTTTTGTTTTACATTCAGTTCCAAAATATTGAAAAATACAAAAAAAGATTGACTTTGATGCCTCATAGGAGTAGGGAAATTCAAGGAAAATTCTTACCAAAAACCCCCACATCCCCACACAGTCACCCTTCACTCTTCTTCAATGTCTGTGAGGTAGAACACCCTATATATGAACCACTTGAAAACTTTGAAGAACCTATTGGGGAAGAAGAGGAACTTGCTTCACCAATTCAAGCCATGGGTGAAACTAGGGCCCAAGGAGTCTTTCCCATTAGAGAAACTGATGGAGAAACTAGAATGAAGAACATCATTCCCTCATCCCTTCCACATTTCCATGGCCTTAATTCTGATAATCCTAACATCTTCATGTTCGAGTTTTTTGTTGTATATAGGACTTATGACTATCCCTCATATGACCAAAAGATGAAATTGTTCCCATCCACCCTTAAGGATGCAACCTTGCACTGGTTCATGGGTTTTCCTGAGAACAGTATCACAACCTGGGAAAAAATGCAAAAATCCTTCAACAACAAATATAGAGACTATTACAGGTCCAAAGACACAAAAGAGGAGATATTTAGGATGACTCTGGGACCTGGTGAATCCTTGGAGGATTATGAAGAAAGATTCCAACTAAAATATAAAATATCCAACTACACCCTTGATCCTGGATCATTCAAATTGGTAATTCTTTGAGGGATCAGGGAAGAGGTGATAAAAACCATTAATATGTTGTTTGGAGGAGATATCTACCAGCTACCTTATTAGGACATCAAGATTGTATTTATAAACCACTCTAGGGCAGCTAGGAAGAAAGGTAGAGCTATCCAAAGCATGACCAACACCCCTCCCTCTTCCACCTCCATCATGCATGAGATTGGAAATATGTTAGAGGACTTCAAAAGTGAGATGATGCGCACCTTTGATTTGCAAATGGACATAATGCAGATCAAAAGGAAACAAAAGGAAGTAGAGAGGGCCTTAGCTATATTCTGTCCTTAACGTACTAGAAAACACCCTCGAAATGAATGTCCATTAAATGTCATAGATGTTTGCTTAGTCTGAAGAGAATCATGCCGTGGATAAATGTCCCTCCTTACTTTGTCTGAAAGTTGTATATCAAGGTGGGGAAGGAGGACCAGAGAAAATATATTTCATAAATCAGAAGAAGGGCCTCGGTCATATTAGTAGGGCATGCAAGGTGCAACTTACTCCTACTACCATGCAAACTAGAATTCACCTATGTAGTCTTGGTATACCTCCATTCCTCCATCATGGACTACACCTCCTACTTGGCCTTATACCCCTCCATATCACCCTCAACCTATAAATCAACCCTTGCAACAGTATGTTCCTCAACCACCTTAGTAGAGAAATCCATCATAAGGGTGGAGGCCCCAACACAACCAATTTACTGCTTTACTATCTCCACCCAAATCTCAACCTCAACTCACTCATTCTTCTCCACCTAAGTTTCCTCAGATGCTTTCCCAGCCCAATCTGTACTTGAACAAAAAGAAGGAACAACATGTTTACAGTGGGGAAACATCTTATCCAAATTATGTTGTGGAGATACATGAAATTAACCTCAGGTTGGGAAGAGTACTCCCAGAGATTCATCCTCCATCTTCACTTGCAGCGGTTGAGGAGGAAAAGGAAGAAAGCAACCCTCAAGCCAATCAACATTCTTTTCTTGAGTGCTTGATCCACCCTAGTCAACACACTCGAGAAGAGACTGAACTTCTAGGAGAACTGAAGAATATGTGTGCCAAAATACCCCTTCTCCATGCCAATAAGGACATTCCTATTACAATAGGATCATGAAAAAAAAATGATTTAAAAATCCTAGGAGAAAGATATTTTCGTGGATTTGGTGTGGTTATTTCCCTTTATTGCGTGGGAAACTATATGACTTGTATGACACTCTTGAATAAGATGTTGAGGTCATCAAGGTCGGAAACATCGACTATTTACATGTGGTTTCCATGTCAAGATCACTCACATCATTCTTTGCAAGTTCAAATAATCTTGTGTGGAGTGATTCAATTGGTTTCAACTCCCATGACGTGAAATATGAAAAGAAATTAAATCAAATTACTCATTTTATATAATTTACTTGTAATTTTATAATATATTGTTTGTTAAGTTCCAATGACTAGTTATATGGTTGCTTAACCATTTCAAAATAAATAGAATATAACCACCAAATTTTAGCATTTTTATTATTAAACAAGTGTAATAAATCAGTTAAAACATACAACACAATACAAGAAATATGTATTGTGATCCATATAACAAAGGCACACATTTCATAGAGAGTCAGTGTCATTACTCACATATTCTGAGAGCCTTTCGGGCCTTCAAGGGTTGAAGCCATGTTATCTATCACATTCCACGAACCTTCAATCACTTGGAAGCAATTCTCACTTTCACTCTGCCATGCAAATTTAGAATGTGTGTACCGCAATAAAAATAAATTTTAAAACCCTATTCAAACAATATTTGTTGGAAATTTATACCATGAAATCTTGAGATGCAATGTTGTCCAAAATCATTGAAGGTATTATGTTATTGAAATACAAAATAGGCACTGAGGTTGAGACTATACCGATTACAATGTGTGGGTACTTCAATAGAAGCCAAACAACTGACACTGCAAATTACATATATGTCTCATCCTCCATTAAATTCCTATTTGTAATTATGATTATATGATTAGTACTTGTAGGTATAAACATTAGGCTAACAGTTGTACAAAATAGTTCAACTTACTTCCTCCATAAGATCCTCCAATTACAACAACTTGTGAATCCTCTACTGACAAATTTTTCTTGAGATCTATAATCAATGTGGCGAAATCGGTCAAAGCTTGTGTGGAACTGAGAAACCCCTGGGTACTTGGCTTGTTGTAGGAAACTTTCTAGCTTCCAAATGGAATTGAATGACCATAAAAGCAATGCTGGAAAGAAAAATTATAAAACCACATGAGCACAATTACAACAAATCACAATTTCCAAATTCTTATGCCTATTTTTTCAAATCAAGCGGTCTCCAAAAGGTTACATCTTAATAGATCAGCCCACATACCTCTGTGAAAACAAGCAGGGACTTAAACTGTGGAGAAATGTTGAACATGAAGCTTGTGTTTTGTGCAAGCCATTCAATGAAGCCTTCATTTCCTATATACACAAATATCAAAGATTTGGTAGAAGTTCCACTCCAATTGTCAGAATTGATGAGATACCTCTATTGAAAAGGTTTCATAACTCTCAAATACGAAGGTGTAATGGTATACAATTTATGTGAAGTTCGTCGCACGGTATTTCACAGTTGGGGAAGAGGAAAATACTATAGTAGCATTGTCCTTCCATTTTAATTCAATTTGCACCTCTGCACATATAACCATTGTGCAGAGGCTTTCATTATGCTGGTTCTTACTCCACATGACCTCTGCACAATGAAGGCCTCCACACAACGATTTCATGTGCGTAATTGTGAATTGAATGAAGCACGAGCCCTCATGCATGTTGTTTCTTATATTATTATACATAAGGCTCAATATTTTCAAATTCTTGATCTTAGAGAATCGTAGGGGAGTCAAACATGAGCTTTTGTTGTTCCAAATACTCCAGATCTTTCATGTTGTTGAGCTACCATGGAATCTTTCCCTCATAGAAATTGTATGCAATTTCAAGATGTTACAGACCATACCCTCCTACGCTCTTAAAATATAGCAGCCTAAATGCACTGCACCTATATTTCATGCATAATTCAATTCTTGTTTCTTCATCTTGGTTACAATGCGACCAAAATGATAATGCTACATGATATTTGTATGTATGTGTGTTGTTGTGAATACATGTTTATGTTGACAAAGGCTTCTTATCCACATCCACGTAGAGGAGGAAAAAATAAATGGAATATCAGGAGTAGTTGTGCGGAATGTGGAATGTGGAGTCTTTGGAGTAAGTTCATTATGTTGATTGCGGTATGGAATGCAGAATGTGGAGTATTGTAAGTTCATTGTGTTGAGTGTGATATGGAGGTGCAGAAGCGAATTACGGAACTGTAGACATTCTCAACTAATGACAAAATGTGTAGCTTGCATAAAGAGATGTAGCCTTGATCAATTAATTGTGATAGAGATAGGGGCTATTTTGTGTTGGAGCTATTAGTCTTGCTTTACAACCCCATAGGTGGATCCCATCCTCATTTAGTTTTTTTAAAATATAATTTTCTTTTGTAAACATTTTATTCTATTACCTCCATATGTGATTGTAAAAGCCTCATCATTCTAATAAAATTCTTTATGATAGGAAAAAAGTCCCAAAATAATCTAACAAATGAGGGAAAACAAATTGTACTTTGTTTTATTAAAAGATTTTTTTTTTTTAATAATTTTATTTTGTAAACATTTTATTCTACTAGCCTAATAGGTATTGGAAAATGCCCTACTATTCTAACAAAATTCTTTATAATAAGAAATATGTCCAAAAATGATGTGATAATGGAGGGAAAATCACTTCTACCTAGATTTTTTTGAACATAATCTTTATTCTACAACTTTTGTAAGTGGTTTTCATTGCCAATCTCTCTACAAACACTGAAATTAATGTAACAATAGAGAACTAAATTCCACACAAACTAACTAATCTATACCTCATAAATAATTGATAATTGAAATATATATACTCTTATACATTATGCTATACTGGAATTTTTTTTTTTTTTTTTGTTAAATATTATATTTAACATAGTGATTTTTGTGATTAATTTTTGTTTTGCTGATGAATAACCTTTCTTAATCCTTTTTTGAAAAGTAATAACAAACAACTGTGTTTGTGCACCCAACCATACAACATTTAATTTTACACCAATGAATTTTAGGGTAGGGGGTATGTAAGTTGAGACCGCCACGCATAACCAACATTCAACGTTAAGACAGGTAAGTTGAGACCACGGCAACCCGTTACAAAACCTCATGTGAACGTGGTGTAGTTTCTCAGCAACAGTCTTTGAAAAGCATTGGAGTCGCTATTTTACCTTTATCTACGAAATTCTTCCAAATTTCTTAGCCACACTAAATTTATAGTAATATGATCAACTCACCTTATGCTTTATTAAAGTCAAATCAATACTGACAACTCATGAAGAATTAGTCTTTATTGTAGAATTTACACCCGATTTATTCGGTCAATACAGACAGTTCTTTGATCAATTTATCAATTTTCCACCACCAGCACCATTTATCATTAGAATTTTAGAAGAAAATTTCTCTACATTGAAGAAAATTTCACCGACTTTATAGGCTCACTCAAGTCAAGTCTTTTTTTTCAGAAGGAAAAAAACGCTGTATATATTAAAAGAAAATATATGACAGTACATGATCATCAATACATTCTCAAACTGTTATATAAAACAGCGAGAATACCCCATATACCAAATACATCCAGAATACACTTCTGAAAAGAAGTAATTCAATGTTCATGGCCAACAACATTACGGATAGTATAAAAACATATGCACGAGATCATCCCTGACAATGAAAAGAGCCAGCAGAGAAAATATGCAGCATCATATTCATGATAATAAAGAGAAAAGATAACTGAAAATAAAGAAGCAAAAACAATTCAGCCTCGCTTGTAATACATCATGCAAAGTCAAGTCAATACAGACATTTCTCTGATCATTAAAATCTGATGACACTGCTTTTCTATCACGAGATTTGAAGGATGGGACTTTAGAATTTGATTGTATTACAATTTCCATTCCATGGCAGAAATTTCCGTCCGATTTATTCTGTGATCACTTTTCCCAATTCAACCACTTTTTATTAAAATTTGAGATTACTGCGATTTCTCTACACTGAAGAAATCTTCAGCCATATGGACACTTATTACTATTTTCTCATCTCGATCACCGTTAAAATCTGATAATATGTTTCGGCGTTGTCTACTGAGATCATAAATTTTATAGGAATGCAGATTTTGCAATGGGTAATTTTTTTTTCAAAAATATTGGAATATTTTTTTTTTGATAAAAATGTATTTAACTTCATAAAAAAATTTCTGACAGTCATCTTGAACTCTAACGACTGTAACTTAAATTTTAAAAAAAATCCAAATTTTATTATAATCTTGATAAAATTTCTACTATTTTCTTCCGACTTAACCTGTGAGGGCAAGAACTATTCACTGTAGCCAATCAACGAACTTTAATTTCGTCAGGGAACTCTAATTTCGCAGTCCTTCCTAAAATATTGCTCTTTGATTTTAAACTCACATCTAATTACGAGGACTTTTGATATCGGGTAATTATTAATATTAATTATAAAATTATTATTTCCATAAGGAAATATTTTTATTTTAAAAATTATTATGTATATTTTTATATATAATTAATTTCAAATTCACTAAATACTATCTTTTTGATGTTTTTTAGATGTAACATAAATTAAAATTCTTATATTTTATTTCACACCTATTATATATTAAAAAATTAGTAATTAAAAATTATAATTTTAAATCATTGAGAAAAACAAATTTCTATATTCTCTTAGTGACTTAATTTTTAGTAAATTTAAAAAAATAAAAATGTTAAAATAATATTATTAAGAGTCAATTAAATGGTAAATGTTAAATGTTATCGATATATTTCTTAAACAAAATACAAAATATATACAACTGATAAAATTCCCAAAATTTTATAATAGATTTTTAATTTATTCATAATTTCAAAACACATCTTAACACAATATATGATGTTTTATGGTGTTTTCTTAGCTTAATGTGGTTGTTACCTATTCTTAATCTCTAATATATATCTTTGTATCCTTTATGAGTTGGCACACAACACTCTCTTTCTTCCAATTCCTTTGACTTGAATTCACATACATTTATTATTTGGATACCCCAAACTAAACATATTTATACAAATTCACCACCAAGTTCCTTATCATGTGACACTTTGTTTTAAGAATGACAAGTTGATGTTTTACTTGGACGAAAGTGCTCATTATAGTTGTAATTTTAGAAATATATTATTGTTCATTGACATGACCTTTAGAAGTAACAGAGATTTTAAAAGTCCTATTGTTTTGAATCATTTCTTCATGCGAATGAAGGATCCTACAGATTTTGTGCAAATATCTATATTCCCTAAGTGCTAGTCTAGATATAGAGGGTCAATCTACAAGGAAAAACCATGTCTTAATAGGTTGATAAACCCAGAACATCAAACCCAAAGTTTATTTTAAGCAACCAATAAGGAACTCAGAGGAATGACATCAAAGACTACAATACTAGAGTCAAAGGAACAAATTCATAAGGGATGAACTTCAAAATTCTAAATAGAGCACCCACATAACCAGAGTTTCAACCCCTTGAATTAACACATACAGTTCCATGTTGTTATAAACAAAGTTTGTTTACGCTCTAATACCAAATGTTATGAACAAAGTTCATAAATGCATCGGAATACTTAGAAGATGTGATATATGTAAATATCTATGATAGGATAATAACATTTATATAGAAATGTATAAAATATATGAGATGATGCGATGTTATAAATACAAATGAGGGCCCACTTATACACCTAGGTTGATGCCCCTTCATGAAAAACCATGTCCTTAGACATATGCCTCTTCATAACTAATTATTATTTAAGTAATCATTATTACTATTTATTATTATTTATGTATTTTATTCATTATATTTCCCCTCCCCCCCCTTCAAAAAAGCTTCATCCTCAAAGCTTATTGTTGAGAAGGAATATAATTTGTTTCTTTGTCTTATAATCTATTTGTATCTTTCAAAGTTATTCTATGTTGGCAATATGATGCTGAGTGTTGTCCCTGATGGCAACCCACTTGATAAAGATGGTGGCAACCTACTTGATGAAGATGAATTGTGTCTTGATGAACTTGCTAAATGATGTAAATCTGATGTATATACAATGAGTACAGAAGGTAATGATGGAAGGAATGTCAGTATGTGCTAGAACATGATGAAAAGAGTATGTCTCAAGGCATATGCGGATTTGTCTAGACAAAGTAGCGTATGCACGCGGGAAATAACGTGCCAAGTCGCGTATGGGCAAAAGCGCTCATAAAGTGCAAAACCAGGGGTAACCACCATGGTATTGACCCATTGTATTGAGTAATGATTCGTCTATGTGACCCCGTCCAGGAATACCATCGGAAGTAATGTAGTTTTGGCTCATGATATTGAAAAAGGGTAAACCTATATAAAGAGAAGAAATTCATTGTGCAAATCATGAGCGTGAGTGCAAGATGTCTGAGCTTGAATGAATACTTCTCTCTGAAGTATATCTGAATGGAAAGGGTTACAGTTGAATTATAGATCTGAATGCATGATGCACCAATGAAGAATATGATGAAGAAGGGTATCTAGATCTGAAATATATTTGTATTTGCTAGATCTGTTTATGGAATGCTTAGATCTGAGATGAGGCGAAAATATGTCTGAAGTAAAGGGTAAAATCTGTGTGATGTATCTGTTCTGAAGAATTGCAATGACCTAAACGTCTGAAGAACCATACGCTAGTTTGCCACAGAGGAAGCGCGTATATACGCGGGTTTGCTGAAGAGAAAGCGCGTATGGGCAGAGAAATTAGTTCTATAATATGTGCAGAAGTATACGTGGGTTTATATGGTCGAAGGCGCGAATATACGCAGGATCAGTGAAAGGAAAGCGCGTATGAAAAACTAGGGTTTGCTGAAGTCTGTGGTAAGAAATGTCTGATCTGTTCTGATGGTTTACTGATATCTGTAAGAGAGTTATATGTATCAGTTTGATGTATGATTGAGCTTAAATGTATGGAGTGGGTCCAGTCTGAAAATATGATGAAACGTGGCCTGCAAGTTGTGCTCTATTGAAGTTGTTGGATCCAGTGTGAAAATTAATGAAACGTGGTCCATAGAGGTGCTGAGGGTTGTAGCCTTCAGTCAGGGGGTTGAAGCTCCCTTCCAGGTGAGGCTGGTAAACGAGAGTAGGGGGTCATAGCTCCCTTCCAGGTGAGGCTGGTAAACGAGAGCAGGGGGTCGTAGCTCCCTTCCAGGAGAGGCTGGTAAACGAGAGCAGGGAGTCGGTGCTCCCTTCTAGGAGAGGCTGGTAAACGAGCGCAGGTGGGTGCCTGCGTGCTGGTAGGAGTCTGCGCCAGCACATTGTTGTAAGATGTTTTCTCTATAATAAAATATTGAAGGCTGAGACAACGACAGCGGTGGTTTTATCCCGACTTGGGTTTCCACCTAAAATCCTGGTTTTCATGTGTGATGCTTATGTGTGATGATTTATTCTGTTGTTACTGCACATGTTTACTGTTAACTAAACATCAGAAGAATGAATGTTTCATAGGTCTAAGTAAAGATTTAATTGCATAATAATATCTCTGTGTATACGCGAGTTTAATGAAGGAGATCCGCGTGTATACGCTAGTTGGCTTCAGCAAAGTAGCGTATGGGTTTTGAAGTAAAGAAAAGTAAAAAGATTTGAGTATGCCCTAAATACTGATTCCACCTCTCGGTATTTTTCCCAACAATTGGTATCGGAAGCGGGTCCTTGCGCCGAAGCTTGATCGCTTGAAGGAGATCCGTCACAATGGGAAGTCAGGAAGGAGTACTTTCTCTAAGGCCACCTTTATTCAATGGAAGTAATCTATTATTCTGGAAGATATGAACAAAAGCATATTTGCAAAGTCTTGGTGCAAAAGTATGGGCAATCGTGGAAGAAGGTTATCGGTATCTGGCAACTATTCCTACTGATGTAGCATAAAGGAAGAAATATGAAATCAATGCCAAAGAAGTCAATGTTTTATTAGGAAGCCTGTCTGAATCAGAATTTGTTAAAGTGATGCAACTAAATTCAACAAAAGAAATATGGGACAAAATCATTCTACGCTATGAAGGAGATACAAAGGTAAAAAGTGCCAAACTCCAAACTCTCAGAATTGAATATGAAAATTTAAGGATGCATAGTGATGAGAGTATTGCTAGTTTCTTTTTACGTCTAGATGATATTGTAAATCGTATGAGAAGTTTGGGTGAAACCATAGCGATACTACTGCGGTGGAAAAGGTACTTTGAATCACTTGACTTCCAAAATTTGACTCTAAAGTTTCGACTATTGAAAGAAAGGCAAGATGTTTTAAACTCTTACTATTGTTCAATTACATGGTATTGACTTCTTTTGAAATGAACCAGGAAGTCCTTCTCAAATCAAAAAAGCTTCTTTTAAGGCGTCTTGCAAAAGGGAAAAGAAAAGGGAAGTTGTCAAAAGAATCTGACTATATATCCGAAAAGAAGCGAATTTTTGTGAGAAAGGTGAGAAAACTCAACTAGGTCTTTGGAAGATTCAAAGGTAAGCTTCCCTTCAAATGTTTTGATTGTGGAAGAGTTGGTCACTATGCTGCTAAATATCCTTATAGAGAAAAACATGGTAAAGGGAAACAATTTGAAAAGAGGAAGAGTTATTATGCAAATGAAGATTATGATGAAGTATCCAGTGAAGATGAAGAAGATTCTGACCAATTTCTACAAGTGCTCATGGCAAAGAAGCGAAAGAAGAAGGTTACTCAAGGAAAGGAGATACCTCAGAAATCATGTATAGCAGAAATTGAAGAAGAAGAAATAGGTATTGATCACTATTCTTGTATTTTACTCTCTTGTGCATGCAAAGGTAAAGATAGTGAAAGTAACGGTATGGATCTGAAGAAGGCTGTCGAAGATTAAAGATGAAGATCAGCTAAAATCATCTAAGGAAGTGAATCTATAGACAAGTATCAAAGGTTTCATGCTTATGCATCCAATCGAATAGAAAAGACTAGAAGCGAAATTAACGATCTAAATACGGATTCGAGAAATATCAAGAAGGAATAGAAGGTCTTGGAAAGGTGGGATCATCTCTCTACAAGCGAATCTTGAAGCATCAAGTAAGAAGAATAGAGAACCTCTACAATCATTTGAAAGGGGAAGGTCTTGGAAAGCGAGTCTCATTATAATTACTTTCCCTCAAAGAAGACTGGATAAATCAAGTAAGAAGAATACGGACAGAATTATGTAAACATATCTACGAAAGTAAATCTCGAAGCTTATCGAAGAAGAAGAATGAAGAACTCTTACAAAATTTTGAAGAACAAGGAAATGGGTTGAAAGAATAAATTCTAAATACGGAATGATCAAGTAGAAGAAGGAAAGAAGAAAGCATGAAGAAGCAATACCAAGCCTTGGAGGTTGAGGTAAACATTCTCAAAGGTAAATTAGAAGAAAAGGTTAAACTTTTGAGGTTTCAAGATAGTACTAAGATTTTGGACAATATTCTTAGTATTCAAAGGTCTCCCTCTATTAAACTTGGTCTTGATTTTCATGAAACGGTCAAAGGAGAATCTAGTTCACAAGGAAATGCTAATGATTCAAAGGAAGTCAATGCAAAATATGAAGTGTTGAAAGAAACAAAAAGTCAACCAACAATCATGAATTCTCAAAGGAAATCATTCAATAATGTGGAATGCTTTAAAAGTCATAATTATGGGCATGTTGCAGCAAATTGCAGAAGCAGATCATTTCAGTCACTATCTAACAGATTCTATTCAGAAAGGTACTCTGGTAGCTTCAAGGGATATTATTTTTCATGCAATAAGTATGGTCACAAAGCAGCTGATTGCAATAGGAGGAAGAACAGAGAAACACACTATGATCCTTATGCTTACTTCTCTGGCCACATGAGATGTTATGCTTGTAACAAGTATGGACATGTAGAAAAAGAATGCAGAATGAACAGATATGAGAAAGTGGACAATTTCCAGCACACGATTAGAAAGTTCAAACAAATCTGGAAAAATATGGAGGACCGATCAGAAATGTAGGGAATATTTACCCTACTGCAATCATCCGCTTCTGAAGCTTACTTCTCTGAATGACTGCAGAAGTGATGTGAGATACATTATGGAGCTTAGTAATGTATCGTCACAGGGGGAGCGATGAATGGTGATTTTGGTTATATTTATTTCTGATAGTGCATCTGATGAGAAGAAGACAAGTTAAGGAAGAGCACTGGTTCAGGGGGAGTAGCAGGTTGAATACTAATGATTGCATTGTTGGCACTATGACTGCTTATTCTTTGGTTATTGTGATACTCATGCTCAAATGATGATGGCTTGATACATGGTTTATTATGATGAGACTTTGAATGAGCCCTGTTTACTGTTTGCTAAAGTTTATCTATTGGATGAGATTGGAAGTATTATGATTCAGAGATAAGAATAGATCATGCAGAGTTTGTTACTATGGTTGAGATCTTTTCCCTACATATGTTACTTCATGTTAAATCTTAAAGATCATGGTGATGTTGGACCACATGGATGATTGCTTAACACTTATGTGAAGATGTTGTTCTGGTATGATAATTTCTCTTGGAAAGAATGTATTGATGCTGCAAAGAATCTGAAGGCTTGGTTACTAATGTGTTTATGCTACAACCATTGGATGACGCTTGAAGACACAACTACATTGTTCTATCTATCTGTATTCCAGGGAAGCATTCAAATATCTCAGAAAGAAGCTGAACACTGTCTTTGCCTCACAGAGGATCAGATCTGGTTAAAATATAGAAGATGGTATTGGATACGCGGATTTCCTAAAACACAGTCGCGTATATACGCGAGTTCATGCACATAAAACCGCGTATGTCTGATTGCTGACAAATTTCTGGTTAGGGTCAGCTTTCTTTAGCACAGCTGCAGTACTGTTTGGTATCTTTGGTATCTCTGGTGGTGTTCCAGTTCTTATAATACTGTTTCAATCTCTGATGTTTTAAATATGCCTTGATGTTTGGTTGAAAGTGTTCAGGATGCAAAAACTAAGGGGGAGCCTTAGTCATATGGAAAGGATGCTTGGATGCACAGATTCAGGGGGAGCATTAGCCTTGCTGAGTATAATGCATTGTTGGCATTATGATGGGTCTGAAATATGTTCTCTTTCTTAAGGTCTTTCTGGTTTTGGTCATAAAAAGTCATACTTGTAATTCGATGAAAAGGTCTTGTTGAGACCCTTGATGTAAAATTGTAATATTCAGTCATGTAAGGACTTGTCAAAATTTGTAAACCCACTTGGTTGGGTAGCTGAGTCAAATTTTTAAACCCACCTGGTTGGGTAGTTGTATTGAAATGTGTAAACCCACTTGGTTGGGTATTTGAGTCTCATATGTAAATCCACTTGGTTGGATCTTTGATGTAAGTATGATTCCTTGGTGATAGGAAGGTCATAGAGTCATGTACTTCATTGAAACATATGGATGAACTCAAGAGGAGCATGATAATTTCAGTGCACATCAGATCTACAACGCCCTTCTTCTACATGAAGAGAAAAGGGGGAGAGTGTGTTGGTTTTGATCCACCCTTTGCCCTTGATGTCAAAGGGGGAGAGTGACATGGTGTTTGAATGAAGATAATGGTGTCAAAGAATGGGGAGAGTGACATGGTGTCATTGTATTCTTAATGTACCTATCTGTTGTGGTGATCAAACACCATCGTGGTTGCCATCAAGTCCAAAGGGGGAGATTGTTGGCAATATGATGTTGAGTGTTGTCCTTGATGGCAACCCACTTGATAAATATGATGGCAACCTACTTGATGAAGATGAATTGTGTCTTGATGAACTTGCTAAATGATGTAAATCTGATGTATATACAATGAGTATAGAAGGTAATGATGGAAGCAATGTCAGTATGTGCTAGAACATGATGAAAAGAGTATGTCTCAAGGCATACGTGGATTTGTCTAGACAAAGTAGCGTATGCACGCGGGAAATAACGTGCCAAGTCGCGTATGGGAAAAAGCGCTCATAAAGTGAAAAACCAGGGGTAACCACCATGGTATTGACCCATTGTATTGAGTAATGATTCGTCTATGTGACCCCATCCAAGAATACCATCGGAAGTAATGTAGTTTTGGCTCATGATATTGAAAAAGGGTAAACCTATATAAAGAGAAGAAATTCATTGTGCAAATCATGAGCATGAGTGCAAGATGTCTGAGCTTGAATGAATACTTCTCTCTGAAGTATATCTGAATGGAAAGGGTTACAGTTGAATGATAGATCTGAATGCATGATGCACCAATGAAGAATATGATGAAGAAGGGTATCTAGATCTGAAATATATTTGTATTTGCTAGATCTATTTATGGAATGCTTAGATCTGAGATGAGGCGAACATCTGTTTGAAGTAAAGGGTAAAATCTGTGTGATGTATCTGTTCTGAAGAATTGCAATGACCTAAATGTCTGAAGAACCATACGCTAGTTTGCCATAGAGGAAGCGCGTATATACGCGGGTTTGCTGAAGAGAAAGCGTGTATGGGCAGAGAAATTAGTTCTATAATATGTGCAGAAGTATACGTGGGTTTCTATGGTCAAAGGCGTGTATATACACAGGATCAGTGAAAGGAAAGCGCGTATGCAAAACTAGGGTTTGCTGAAGTCTGTGTTAAGAAATGTCTGATCTGTTATGATGGTTTAATGATATCTGTAAGAGAGTTATATGTATCAGTTTGATGTATGATTGAGCTTAAATGTATGGAGTGGGTCTAGTCTGAAAATATGATGAAACATGGTCTGCAAGTTGTGCTCTATTGAAGTTGTTGGATCCAGTGTGAAAACTAATGAAACGTGGTCCATAGAGGTGCTGAGGGTTGTAGCCTTCAGTCAGGGGGTTGAAGCTCCCTTCCAGGTGAGGCTGGTAAATGAGAGCAGGGGGTCGTAGCTCCCTTCCAGGTGAGGTTGGTAAACGAGAGCAGGGGGTCGTAGCTCCCTTCCAGGAGAGGCTGGTAAACGAGAGCACGGGGTCGGAGCTCCCTTCCAGGAGAGGTTGGTAAACGAGTGCAGGTGGGTGCCTACGTGCTGGTAGGAGTCTGCGCCAGCACATTGTTGTAAGATGTTTTCTCTATAATAAAATATTGAAGGCTGAGACAACGGCAACGGTGGTTTTCTCCCGACTTGGGTTTCCACCTAAAATCTTGGTGTTCATGTGTGATTCTTATGTGTGATGATTTATTCTGTTGATACTGCACATGTTTACTGTTAACTAAACATCAGAAGAATGAATATTGCATAGATCTAAGTAAAGATTTAATTGCATAATAATATCTCTGTGTATATGCGAGTTTAATGAAGGAGATCCGCGTGTATACGCTAGTTGGCTTCAGCAAAGTAGCGTATGGGTTTTGAAGTAAAGAAAAGTAAAAAGATTTGAGTATGCCCTAAATACTGATTCAGCCCCCCCCTCTCAGTATTTTTCCCAACATTCGAGTGGTCATCTTCGATGATACAAGAATACGATCCTCTAAGTGATAAATAAAATTATTGAACTGAAAAGGGATCTAACCATCCTAAATCAAGCTCATGTGGAATCTTGTGGTTACCAGAAATTTGTAATGAAGTGTTATCGCAAGACTGGATTGTGCAGACATCAGTATTCTTTGGAACACAAGTATGTTGTTTCTGTTCCGAGTGGTACAAAAATGAAGAATGATTGATATTCCTACTCTTGTGATTTTGATGTTGATAAGGGGTTCTTATGATTTGATCTCACCTTAATATGTTTGTGGTGATTTCTTGGTTTGTTGGAGGTATCCGATTTCTTTCAGGTATAGAGGTTGCTTAACTAATTGCAAGATATTCACTTGAAACTTTTGTTGTTTGAACTGCAATTTCTAAGTACGCCCTCACTTCAACTCTTTTGTCCTCTTCTTGAATTGTAATATTGATTAGATCCATATTCATTCCTTTTTCTTCAAACTGGATTGTTACCTTTGAAGACTTTGATGCTTCTTTTTTAACAAGTTATTTTAACTTGTATTTTAGTGACTTCTTGTCACTTTTAAGTTTCTTTATTTGTGTAAGAAGGTTTTGATTATGATTCCTTAGTGGTGAAAGTTCTTCATTTTTTGAATTGTTGACTTTATCCTTAATGATCTTTCTCTTCATCTTTTAAAATTCTAATTTGTTGTAATAATCTTTTATTAAGGTCTTATAAACACAAATTTTCTTCTTCATTGTCTAAAAAATTCTCGTTGAATTTTTTCTCGACACATTCATTTTCTTATTCTAATTCTTCTTGCTTTCTTTGAAATTCTTGACCTTTGCAAGTAAATTTTGGATGTCCCTTAGATGAAAAATTTCCTTGTCCATTTCTGTTATTTTTTCGTAAACCACACTTTCCATATCCTTATGTCATTTTTGTGATACTACAAATTTTTGTTCCATTTTGCAAGTTTGTCATCTATTTCTTTCATTTGCATTTGCTCATTACCTTGACATTCTTTCGTATTAAATAATTTTTTGCATGTTAGACAACATAATTCACAATTTTTATGAATTCACAGATATTCAATGTATGTTTTACAAAATGAACATTTGGTCCAAAATGTTGAGTTATATGTGGAAATCATATTTCACTTTTGTTATTTTTGTTTTTAATAAAGAAAAACCTTCTAAATAATTTTTTTTAATTTTTATATTTTATAAATCCTACATTCAAGAAATTCAAATATTCTTTTTTCTTATAATATCTTCAATTTTAATACTTCACACTTTTTGTTTGGTATAAAATTCATATAAATTCAACTTAGTTATCTCCAATTTAGTTATTAATATTTTATTTTCATTTATTTCAACTTCAACCTTCTTCGAACTCAACATATATGATTTTTTTTTTTCCAAAGACTACTGGCAGAGGCTCTTCAAAAGCTTGCTTGCGGTCGTTCACCAACCGACTTGGCCTTGTTAAGTTTCTCTAAACACTGCTTGTTATGAACCCAACTGTGAACCCAGATGAACCTACTTGTGCCCTCACACTCTAGCGGCCTACAACACGGCTTCCACGCCTTCAAACGGCCTTAGCGATCCGTAGCACTTCGCGAACTCCAGCGAACTCATGGAGAACTTTTATAACAGTGCAAGTATCTTAACAGCAAATATAAGCACATAGAGTAATAATGCGGAAACTCAAGATGAAAGTCTTCTCTCTTTATTTATAGAATGCTTCACAATCGGATTACAATGGATTCTCTGTATCAGAGATTGACTGTATCGGCATTTACTGGACTTATGATCTTCACGAATGAAGGATCGATACCAGAGGCTTCCTGGCCGAGTTACAGACTCTGTCTCAGAGCTTTATAACACACAGACATAAATACACAGACTCACTAACGAAGTGGCCACTTTAGGTTCTCGCCTGTCACATGAACAGATGCGCAGGCTTCTTACTTCACCTAAGGACTGTGAGTAATGAACTCCGTGATGCAAGCAAATCGCTTGGATAGCGCAGACGCAGAGCAGGGAGAAACTACTCGGACTCAAACACAACACACAAGACTCAAACAACCGATGCCCACAAATGAACCTTACCTCTCCTTATATAGGAATGAGAGGGGGACAAACATTACTGTGCATCGTTAGATTCATGACACTTGGCAGAAGATCATCGTTTTCGGGTAACACCGAGAGGTGACATCCGCACGGAGATGCAGCCTCGTGCGGAGCAAATTAAAGTGCAAGACACGTGAAAAACACTATGGATACCTTACAAGGCCCACGAGGAATCAAACTTTATTGATTACACATTGGATACTTTTCGAACGAAGGAAAAGTCCAAGAGAAAAGCTTCGTCACTATACACCCGTGACTAGGGATCATTATTTACACAGGGAAAACCTTTTATGAGTGGGGCTCCTGAGGACCACTTGTACTGGTTCCAGCTGCAGGCTCATCAAGAATCTTTATACCCGGATATCTGAGATGATAGAACTCGTCATCCCAAGCCTTTGTATATATTCTCCGAACGATCATAGGCTTGTTGAGTACTATCTGATGCTTGATCTTTGTCATGACTAACCACTGGTAGTGCATTTGCATGTACATTTTTAATATGGGATTTCCTAGCATGTTGTGTTCCGGACTAGCAAGTTCTCAACGGTTTACAAGGATAATGAAAACACTCTTGGTGGTGTATAGACAATCATCACAAAAATATACATGATATGTTTGATAACGGTCGGGATCCATGCTATAAGAGGACTAGCCCCCATAATGCCACCACCAATTTGTTAGCCATGGAATTTGTGATTCTTTCTCATTTATCCATGTCGGGGCAAATTTAAGCTTTGTGTAATGGGTCTCTTCTAGTCCATCTTTGTTAAGGAGATCCCACCACAGTCTTTCATAACCTGCAAAATTGTAAACAGTGTCAGGAAAAATAAGCTTTGGGTCGTCATGCGGCCATGAAATGAATTTGCCATTGGTATAAGTGCTGATTTTTCTGACTCTGTTTATTACATAGGATTTATAATATTCTTTCGATCTGTCACTGCCACCAGTACAAATGACATACAGATCCCAAAAATCTTCTGAGAGAGATCTCTCAGCTTCATGTGAGGCAGCCATGTTGTGTGAGTACATTTTCTCATGTATCCACCTATTCCCTTTTGGATACACCTTCCTGCCTGGGACCAAGTGCTGTAAATCCGTGTGACTCTGCAAATTTCCATCTAGCACTTGAGTATTTCGGAGGATCCAAGTTGGCCTCCATTTCTCTGCATAAACAGGCCAGGGCTCATCATCTGCAATATATCTGAGCTCTTCTCTCTTATAGGCCTGATTCCATTCAGTTAGAATGACAAAACAATGAAACTGAACTTGCTCTTCATTGTCATTCTTTTGTTCTTGATGTTGGAGGTATTCTCTGCTTAAAAAGTCTGGG
Source organism: Pinus albicaulis (assembly GCA_034641835.2). Lineage (NCBI taxonomy): Eukaryota > Viridiplantae > Streptophyta > Pinopsida > Pinales > Pinaceae > Pinus > Pinus albicaulis. The sequence goes on from JAXQQM020079330.1 coordinate 88,581, forward strand.
ATACAATTATCAGAACCTCTAATATGCTCAACTTCAAAACTAAAGTATGCAAAAAGGGCTTGCCATCTTGCAAACTTTGCATCTTCAGGGTTCTTAATTTCTTTTGACAAAACTTTTTCCAGAGCTTTTGCATCAGTTCTGAGCAGAAAATACTTATTTGCCAAATGAACAGAAAACTTACTTAAACAATACCAGGCTGATTTTACCTCTTTCTCAATAGGAGCATAGTTTGTCTCGGCTTTGCTCCAGACTCCGGAGGCGAATAGAAAAACTTGTTCTTTTTCTTTCGGGTCTTCTTTATTTGGCTTTTGCTTTATCACACCTCCCCAACCAACATTGCTGGCATCTGTTTCAACAATCTTATAAGCATTATCATCAGCAACATGCAGAATGGGCAGAATTCTTACCTTAGACTTTATTTCTCTGACTGCTTGGGTGTGCTTGTCAGTCCAAGGCTTAGGGTTCTTTCTGAGTCTCTGATTTAACAGAGATTTGTCAATGGCACAATTTGGATAAAAATTGCTCACATAATTGAGGCACCCTAAAAACCTCTGCAACTGGGTTTTGTCAAGAATAACATCAGGGAACTTATCTGCAAACTCCAGTGCGTGATGCTGCAGAGCAATCTGGCCATTTTCAATCTCATGCCCTAAGAACTTAATCTTTGTTCTGCATAACTCCATCTTCTTTTTACTTAGGACAAGACCATTTCTTTTGACCAATTTCATAAAGATTTTCAGATGTCTGAAGTGGTCACTTAAATTCTTAGAAAATATTAGCAGATCATCAACGTATGCAAGCAACCAATCTGCATAGGGCTTGAAGATAGAATCCATTACCTTCTGGAATTTTGATGGGGCATGCTTCAGACCAAAAGGCATAACATTCCATTCATAATGTATGTGAGGGACACTGAATGCAGTCTTCCATCTGTCACCTTCTGCAATGGCGACCTGCCAGAAACCAGACTTTAAATCAAACTTCGAGAACACCTTGGCTCCTGATATTCTTCTTATCAAATCTCCTTTGTGAGGGATTGGATAAGTATCATCTGCTAACACATTGTTCAGAGGCTTATAATTTATCACTAAATGTGGAACTCCTCTGACTTGCTCACTTCTCTTGTTTACATAGAATCCATAGCAGTTCCATGGGCTACTGGATTCTCTGATTAGCTTCTTCTATAGAAGCTGTTCGATCTCATTCTGACAGTGCTGTCTGTCATGGACAGACATAGGGATGGCTCTTGACCTACAAGGCCTGCCAGTATATCCCTCCTTGTAGGGTAGTTCAATGCTGTGCTGCTTTCTATGCCAAAAGGCATTCGGCTCTTCAGAGCAGCACTGATCTTCAAATTCTTTCTGGATTTCGGCAATCTTTTTCTGAATCTCTGGAGAACTTAACTGTTCTTCGACTCTGATAGTCTCCTTGTGATCTTTAAGCTCAACCAGGATTTTCTCAACAGCTTGAAGTTTTTTCTCTTTTTCTTGCATTATTTGCACCATGGGTGAGATTCTATTTCTGGAGACATAAGGAAGTTCAAATCTTTGACCAGAAACAGTAATGAAGATTCCTGCAGAGTTATCAGGAAATCTAAAAGACCCATGTGGTTCTACTCCTGCTAAAAACACATTTCCCAAAATACAATCTATTTGAATGTCAGAGACAGCAAGGGAAAGCTTGACACACTTGGATTCAAAGCAGACAGTGGCTTTTGAAACTTCAAACTTTAATTGCTTACATCCTAATCCCTGTACTTCTTTTTCTGCTGTTGTCCAATATCGAGAAGGGATTATATGCTTTGATATCAGGTTAAGATCTGAGCCAGAATCAATTAATGCAATAACCTCATAAATTTTTCCAGCAACACAGAGATTTACCTTGACGTGATGTTGCTGATACTGGACTGCGAGGACTTGCATGTCCCCGATCTCACTGAAGCCTGAGGAAACAAAATTGCCAGATGCAGTTTGGAATTCAGTCTGTGGCTGAGTGTGCAGTATGTCATTGTTCTGCTGTTTGGACAAAACTGTTGAAGGAGAAGCAGCAGACTGATTGTTCTGTGATTTCAGAACATTGAGCTCGTTCTTAATATTGCGCACTTCAGCTTTTAAATCATGTATCTCCTTACTCACCTCCCCCAAAGTGAGTCCACGAGCTTTGTTATGATGTTGGAGATACGTTTTGGTGTTCCGGTCGTAAGAAGCTTCAACAAAATTGGGCTTCTTAGACGAAGAAGAAGAACTAGAGGAAGAACCAGGAAGATTCTTCATGTAGGCATTGAGGAGAGCATTTTTCAGATCTCCTTCCTCCATGGCTCGGATCTGGGCAAAAATCTTCAAATCATCGTCAGTTTGGGCCATGAGGACACGAGGTGGATCTTCGATGGCTGAGGAATAAGAATCAGAATCAGACTCAGAAGAAGAATCACATTTACAGGCTTCTGGGTCTGAGCAATTACAGTACATGTTGACCTGTTCATCGGAAGAGGAGGATGAATAGTCATCTGAGGAGGAATGATCAGAAGACATTATGGCATGCTGTTGCAGAGACAGGCGACGACCTGGATAAGATGGACAATCAGAAATCCTATGAGATGTGGACTTACAATAGGCACAGGCGTCGGGATCTTGCTTGACAGTGGTTTGTGAGGAAGAAGGCTGTTTATTCTTAGCATACTTACTAGATTTCTTACCTAGACCTCTTTTAGACTCTAAAGCAGTAGGACACATATTAGATGTATGTCCCTTCTGACCACATAACCAGCACTCAACTTCTTTCATTCTGGCCAACTTTGCATCTTTAGGCCGGATATCATGGGGCTGGTAATAATGAGTATTAGGCCTCCATCGGGATTGCCTTTTTGGGGCTTTAGGTCTTCTGTGCTCCTTAGGTCTGCGGAGCTCTTGTCTCTTTGCAGAGCTCAATCTGTAAGTAGACTTACTTCTCTTGTAAGCCTTCTTTGCCTGTCTCTTGTGCTTTCTTCTGTGCACAAGGGGATCATCCACTGTGATGCCATACTTACTGCAAAATGATTTTGTACCAGGAAGTCTGTTGAGCTTATCAATGGACTTCTGCATCTTAGACCTGGTACATAAAGAAATCAAAAATTTTGTTACAATACCATAAAAATCTCCCCACACATAAGATTCTAATGGTAAGGGGAAAGCATCTTCCATTCTCAAAATGTCTACTAGCTTTGAAGGTAAAGCTGCTATGTAGACTTGCTTCCATAATATATTCTTGGGGTCTTTTACCCAGAATATTCTCTGCATCCAATCTCTATGGAAGTCTTCAAACTGATTGATATTGTTGCACTTTAAATTCATCAAAATCATTTCGTGCTTATCAGCTGCAACATATTCTAACCCACAAAAATGTTCTTGGATTAGTGCTGTGAGAGCACCAATCATATTTATCTGTGCAGTGCCATCAGGGTTGAACATGATGTCACCCTGTTCATCTTTTAGAACTTCCTTCTCCATCCTGTCTATCAATGCTGGAGAAGACTCAAGTTCCCACCATCTTGCCAGTGTGCCAGTAAAACATTGCATGATTGTTTTACATGCTTCAACCTCACTCTTTCCATCTGCACACATCAGCTTATATTCAATAATCATCTGATCCAGTATCTGCCGAATCTGGTGTGCAGACATATTATCTATGTTCCACTCCTTATGACTCCCTTCATGAAATGTTTCCCTCTGGGGAATCTTTCCTACACCATATAGGTCAGGGGCTGCATGTCTGGTGAACTGCGGCTCTAGTGGCTCATAGATAGGAAAGACATGGTCTTTGGATTCTGAGTCTTTTATGACTTCAGCAATAGTGATCTTTTCAGATCGCTCTTCATCTAGCTTGGACTCAGGTTTAGACTCTGACTGAGGAACTTCTCTGGGCATAAGATGAGGAAACCGGGAGATAGGAGGAACTGACTCGGGTTTCGGGATCTCATGTGGCACAACACTTTTTGCTTTACCAGCAATAAATGACATTGGGATTGGCTTGCTGGGTTTCTTGACATTTAAATTCTCAAATTTTTCTGACAACTTATATACAGACTGCCTTGTAGCCATAGATTGATCTATGACACAATTCTCAACCTCATCAAACTTAATAGAAGAATTTTCTGTAATACTTCTAACTATCTGTAAATCACACTGTACAGAATTTAAAGCTCTATGTACATCATTGACTGAGACTTGGACAGAATCTATCTGGTCTTTGACCAGGGCAGTCTTAGCAACATTTTTCTCCAAACCTGTGAGTGCAGTGTTTGTCCAATTTAACTGCTCACTCACCTTCTGAACTCTTCCTTCACTACCCACTAAAGAATCATCATGCTGGACCAGAGGGCTAGCATGTGTAGAGTTAGATCCTTCTCCTATCACAATACTTCTGAAAGGAGGGTAGGTAGTGGAGGTCTCTATTTTACTGCCATCCAATGCAGTCCAAGAATGTGAGGAAGATGTTGTAGTATCAGGCCATTAATACAACATCATTCTTCATTGCTTCTTCCAAGTGAAGGAAATCCACACACTTTTTCCTCCATATATTCCTTCCATTCGGTGACATCTTCAACTTCTCTTCTTTAGGAAAGGCGGTACAAAACCTTCAGCTTCTGGATGTGTGAATAGATCCCAATTTATCATTTGTTTCATCCACTGTGCTGGGATCTCTGATTTAAAACATCCATCCATCAGAGTATAAAACTTCTGGATCTCGGGGACAGATGGCTTCTTTACTCCTGGGGGCAGATCTCTGAATCTGCACTCTGGAATCAATCTATCAACTTGCTCAACATAACCCAACCCATACTTTGGAGTACCTGGGGATCTTGCATTCATAAAGATCTGGGTAAGCCTCGGATCTTCATCTACCAGATCAGGAATTACATGCATCATTAGGACATGTGGGTGTTCATCCTCATGTGGAAACGGTATGTCAGAACACTTAGGATTTGGACACGGACTGACTGATGTGCTCGGAGGGGCTTGTCCTGTTCTGGGGTTATGATTCTGATGTAGAACAGCATAGGCAAGACTTTGCAGATTGACAGACTGTTTACATTGAGGAAACTCTACTTTAACTGGCTGAAAATTTACTATCTGTGCAAACTCAAAAAGAGAAATATGACTACAATTTGAAACAATAGAACTGCAACCCGTATCTGTACAAGCGGGTGAAATATACCGAGGAGACTTTTTACACTCAGCTTCAATTCTTCTGCGATCTATGGTTGACCTTCTAGGAAAGGACAAGGTCGCAGAGGATTGGTCTTCGATTATGTTGGCAGACGTGATTTTCTGAATAGACAGAGGTCTTGGATTTGGAATTGTCCAGTGCCGGGGGAATTCCAGATCTTCCCATTTAATGGCTTGGTGCTCAATCTTCTGGTTTTTAGAATCTGTGAGCACAACGACACTGGTTTTTGACTCTCTGCTGGGGGCATGGAGTACTGCTGGAAACATTGTAGATGTGTGGCGGAAACAGCCACGAAATTGAATCGCGATATTTCTTCTTTTCTTGTTCATATCAAATCCCATTGTTCGGATTTGTAGTTGAAGAATATCGGCCAATGTTTCATCAAAAACTGACACTGAGAAATTAGGGTAACAGTCAAACCAGACTGGCCCATTAGATAGTGGAGCAACTATCCCTCCGATTAATGAATCAGTGTACTTATTATGTGTTAGATCTCTGACTGTGGCTAACACATATGCATCGACTCCTGCATGCACCAGAGAATTTATACCAACACGCAAACAACCCAGATGTAAAAACTCAGTTCCCAATTTTCTAGCTTCTGCTTGAAGTTCTTTGGGATTTAGGATGGTAATCAGCTGGGCTTGATCACTATTCTCCTGGATACTCGACACAGACTCCTTAATTGTTATTCTAGTGGCAGCTTTCAGGTGCCAGACTCCTAGATCATTATATACTTGAGAGGGCTTGATGTTGGGAAGGACCCAACGTGCTTGAGGCTCAACCTCTTCATAAAGGTGATCAGACTCATTGATCACTCGACCACTACTAGACGCAAACATGTCTCTGAGAGGATTTTGCTCAGCTTGCTCTTCTTCTGCAAGCTCTCTGAAAGATACAGATTTTGACATTGAGGGATCCATTGCCTTAGGATGAAAGAGAGAAAGAAATACTTTCAGATATTACTCAAGATCTTGAACCAGGCTACAACGTAGACTTATTGGCTCCGATACCAATTTCTAGCAGAGGCTTCTCAAGCTTGCTTGCGGTCGTCAACCAACCGACTTGGCCTTGTTAAGTTTCTCTAAACACTGCTTGTTATGAACCCAACTGTGAACCCAGACGAACCTACTTGTGCCCTCACACTCTAGCGGCCTACCACACGGCTTCTACGCCTTCAAACGGCCTTAGCGATCCGTAGCACTTCGCGAACTCCAGCGAACTTATGGCGAACTTTTATAGCAGTGCAAGTATCTTAACAACAAATATAAGCACATAGAGTAATAATGCGGAAACTCAAGATGAAAGTCTTCTCTCTTTATTAACAGAATGCTTCATAATCAGATTACAATGGATTTCTCCGTATCAGAGATGGACTATATCGGCTTTTACTGGACTTATGATCTTCACGAATGAAGGATCATTACCAAAGGCTTCCTGGCCGAGTTACAGACTCTGTCTCAGAGCTTTATGTAAACACACATAAATTTACAGACTCACTAATGAACTGGCCACTTTAGGTTCTGATGTATGCCGAGCACATACACCCGCAGGCTTCTCAGTTCAACCTATGGACTGTGAGTAATAAACTCCGTGATGCGAGCAGATCGCTTGGATAGCGCAGACGCAGAGCAGGGAGAGACTACTCGGACTTAAACACAACACACAAGACTCAAAACACCCCAAATGCGAATGAATCACAAATGAGCCTTACCTCTCCTTATATAGGAATGAGAGGGGGACAAACATTACTGTGGTTCGTTCAATTATTGACACTTGGCAGAAGATCATCGTTTTTGGGTAACACCAAATGGTGACATCCGCACGGAGATCTGTCATGCCGACAAAATAAAGTGCAAGACATGTGAAATACACTGTGGATACCTTACAAAGGCCCACGAGGAATCAAAACTTAATAATTACACAATGGATACTTTTCTGGCGTAGGAAAAGTCCAAGAGAAAAGCTACGTCACTATGGACCCGTGACTAGGTATCATATGTACACAGGGAAAGCCTTTCATGAGTGGGGCTCTAGAGGACCACTTGTCTTGGTCCGGTATGCCCACGATTTTTTTTCTGACACCGGATATGAGATGATAAAACTCATCATCCATGCCTTTGTATAGGTTGCCCGACGATCATGGGCTTGTGAGCACTATTTGATCTGGTGCTTAATCTTGATCATGACTAGCCATTGATGATGCATTTGCATGTGCATTTTTAATATGGGATTTCCTAGCATGTTGTGTTCTAGACTAGCAAGTTCTCCAACAGTTTTACAAGGATAATGAAAACACTCACCAGCTGGTCCTGCAAGACAATCATCACAAAAATGTCTATGATATGTTTGATAACAGTCAGGATCCATGCTATAAGGACTAACCCCATAATGCCACCACCAATTTGTTAGCCATGGAATTTGTGATTCTTTCTCATTTATCCATGTCGGGGCAAATTTAAGCTTTGTGTAATGGGTCTCTTCTGGTCCATCTTTGTTAAGGAGATCCCACCACAGTCTTTCGTAACCTGCAAAATTGTAAACAATGTCAGGAAAAATAAGCTTTGGGTCGTCATGCGGCCATGAAATGAATTTGCCATGGGTATAAGTGCCGATTTTTCTGACTCTGTTTATTACATAAGATTTATAATATTCTTTCGATCTGTCACTGCCACCAGTACAAATGACATACAGATCCCAAAAATATTCTGAGAGAGATCTCTCAGCTTCATGTGAGGCAGCCATGCTGTGTGAGTACATTTTCTCATGTATCCACCTATTCCCTTTTGGATACACCTTCCTGCCTGGGACCAAGTGCTGTAAATCCGTGTGACTCTGCACCAAATTTCCATCTAGCACTTGAGTATTTCGGAGGATCCAAGTTGGCCTCCATTTCTCTGCATAAACAGGCCAGGGCTCATCATCTGCAATATATCTGAGCTCTTCTCTCTTATAGGCCTGATTCCATTCAGTTAGAATGACAAAAAATGAAACTGAACTTGCTCTTCATTGTCATTCTTTTGTTCTTGATGTTGGAGGTATTATCTGCTTAAAAAGTCTGGGATACAATTATCAGAACCTCTAATATGCTCAACTTCAAAACTAAAGTATACAAAAAGGGCTTGCCATCTTGCAAACTTTGCATCTTCAGGGTTCTTAATTTCTTTTGACAAAACTTTTTCCAGAGCTTTTGCATCAGTTCTGAGCAGAAAATACTTATTTTCCAAATGAACAGAAAACTTACTTAAACAATACCAGGCTGCTTTTACCTCTTTCTCAATAGGAGCTTAGTTTGTCTCGGCTTTGCTCCAGACTCCGGAGGCGAATAGAACAACCTGTTCTTTTTCTTTCGGGTCTTCTTTCTTTGGCTTTTGCTTTAGCACACTTCCCCAACCAACATTGCTGGCATCTGTTTCAACAATCTTATCAGCATTATCATCAGCAACATGCAGAATGGGCAGAATTCTTACCTTAGACTTTATTTCTCTGACTGCTTGGGTGTGCTTGTCAGTCCAAGGCTTAGGGTTCTTTCTGAGTCTCTGATTTAACAGAGATCTGTCAATGGCACAATTTGGATAAAAATTTCTCACATAATTGAGGCACCCTAAAAACCTCCGCAACTGGGTTTTGTCAAGAATAACATCAGGGAACTTATCTGCAAACTCCAGTGCGTGATGCTGCAGAGCAATCTGGCCATTTTCAATCTCATGCCCTAAGAACTTAATCTTTGTTCTGCATAACTCCATCTTCTTTTTACTTAGGACAAGACCATTTCTTTTGACCAATTTCATAAAGATTTTCAGATGTCTGAAATGGTCACTTAAATTCTTAGAAAATATTAGCAGATCATCAATGTTTGCAAGCAACCAATCTGCATAGGGCTTGAAGATAGAATCCATTACCTTCTGGAATTTTGATGGGGCATGCTTCAGACCAAAAGGCATAACATTCCATTCATAATGTCCGTGAGGGACACTGAATGCAGTCTTCCATCTGTCACCTTCTGCAATGGCGACCTGCCAGAAACCAGACTTTAAATCAAACTTCGAGAACACCTTGGCTCCTGATATTCTTCTTATCAAATCTCCTTTGTGAGGGATTGGATAAGTATCATCTGCTAACACATTGTTCAGAGGCTTATAATTTATCACTAAACGTGGAACTCCTCTGACTTGCTCACTTCTCTTGTTTACATAGAATCCATAGCAGTTCCATGGGCTACTGGATTCTCTGATTAGCTTCTTCTGTAGAAGTTGTTCGATCTCATTCTGACAGTGCTGTCTGTCATGGACAGACATAGGGATGGCTCTTGACCTACAAGGCCTACCAGTATATCCCTCCTTGTAGGGTAGTTCAATGTTGTGCTGCTTTCTATGCCAAAAGGCATTCAGCTCTTTAGAGCAGCACTGATCTTCAAATTCTTTCTGGATTTCGGCAATCTTTTTCTGAATCTCTGGAGAACTTAACTGTTCTTCGACTCTGATAGTCTCCTTGTGATCTTTAAGCTCAACCAGGCTTTTCTCAACAGCTTGAAGTTTTTTCTCTTTTTCTTGCATTATTTGCACCATGGGTGAGATTCTATTTCTGGAGACATAAGGAAGTTCAAATCTTTGACCAGAAACAGTAATGAAGATTCCTGCAGAGTTATCAGGAAATCTAAAAGACCCATGTGGTTCTACTGCTGCTAAAAACACATTTCCCAAAATACAATCTACTGGAATGTCAGAGACAGCAAGGGAAAGCTTGACACACTTGGATTCAAAGCAGACAGTGGCTTTTGAAACTTCAAACTTTAATTGCTTACATCCTAATCCCTGTACTTCTTTTTATGCTGTTGTCCAATATCGAGAAGGGATTATATGCTTTGATATGAGGTTAAGATCTGAGCCCGAATCAATTAATGCAATAACCTCATAAATTTTTCCAGCAACACAGAGATTTACCATTACCTTCTGTAATTTTGATGGGGCATGCTTCAGACCAAAAGGCATAACATTCCATTCATAATGTCCGTGAGGGACACTGAATGCAGTCTTCCATTTGTCACCTTCTGCAATGGCGACCTGCCAGAAACCAGACTTTAAATCAAACTTCGAGAACACCTTGGCTCCTGATATTCTTCTTATCAAATCTCCTTTGTGAGGGATTGGATTAGTATCATCTGCTAACACATTGTTCAGAGGCTTATAATTTATCACTAAACGTGGAACTCCTCTGACTTGCTCACTTCTCTTGTTTACATAGAATCCATAGCAGTTCCATGGGCTACTGGATTCTACGTCAATAATTACTGCGAAGGTAATTACAGATCTCATTCGACGGTCTTGTACGTAAACGGAATGAGACATAGGGATGGCTCTTGACCTACGAGGCACACTTGATATTCCCTCCTTGTAGGGTAGTTCAAACCAATCTTTGTCTTGCTTTACGACACCAAAAGGCATTCGGCTCTTCGAGCTGACAACGATCTTCAAATTCTTTTTGGATTTCGGCAATCTTTTAAGATCTCTGGAGAACTTAAGCATTCTTCGACTGCGATAGTCTCCTTGTGTTCTTTAAGCTCAACCGGGCTTTTCTCACTGACTTGAAGTTTTTCTCTTTTTCTTGCATTATTTGCACCATGGGTGAGACTACATTTACACGGAGACATAAGGAAAACCAAATCTTTGACCAGAAACAGTAATGAAGATTCCTGCAGAGTTATCAGGAAATCTAAAAGACCCATGTGGCTCTACTGCTGCTAAAAACACATTTCCCAAAATACAATCTACTGGAATGTCAGAAACAGCAAGGGAAAGCTTGACACACTTGGAATCAAAGCAGACAGTGGCTTTTGAAACTTCAAACTTTAATTGCTTACATCCTAATCCCTGTACTTCTTTTTCTGCTGTGGTCCAATATCTGGAAGGGATTATATGCTTTGATATGAGGTTAAGATCTGAGCGAGAATCAATTAATGCAATAACCTCATAAATTTTTCCAGCAACACAGAGATTTACCTTGATGTGATGTTGCTGATACTGGACTGCGAGGACTTGCATGTCCCCGATCTCACTGAAGCCTGAGGAAACAAACTTGCCATACTTACTGCAAAATGATTTTGTACCAGGAAGTCTGTTGAGTTTATCAATGGACTTCTGCATCTTAGACCTGGTACATAAATAAATCAAAACTTTTGTTACAATACCATAGAGATCTCCCCACACATAAGTCTCTAATGGTAAGGGGAAAGCATCTTCCATTCTCAAAATGTCTACTAGCTTTGAAGGTAAAGCTGCTAGGTAGACCTGCTTCCATAATATATTCTTGGGGTCTTTTACCCAGAATATTCTCTACATCCAATCTCTGTGGAAGTCTTCATACTGATTGATATTGTTGCACTTTAAATTCATTAATATCATTTAATGCTTATCAACTGCAACATATTCTAATCCACAAAAATGTTCTTGGATTAGTGCTGTGAGAGCACCAATCATATTTATTTGTGCAGTGCCATTAGGGTTGAACATGATGTCACCCTGCTCATCTTTTAGAACTTCCTTCTCCATCCTTTCTATCAACGCTGGAGAAGACTCAAGTTCCCACCATCTTGCCAGTGTGCCAGTAAAACATTGCATGATTGTTTTACATGCTTCAACCTCACTCTTTCCATCTGCACACATCAACTTATACTCAACAATCATCTGATCCAGTATCTGCCGGATCTGGTGTGCAGACATATTATCTATGTTCCACTCCTTATGACTCCCTTCATGAAATGTTTCCCTCTGGGGAACCTTTCCTGCACCGTATAGGTCAGGGGCTGCATGTCTGGTGAACTGCGGCTCTAGTGGCTCATAGACAGGAAAGACATGGTCTTTGGATTCTGAGTCTTTTATGACTTCGGAAATAGTGATCTTTTCAGATCGCTCTTCAACTAGCTTTGACTCAGGTTTAGACTCTGACACAGACACAAGAGGCAACTGAGGAACTTCTCTGGGTATGAGATGAGGAAACCGGGAGACAGGAGGAACTGACTCGGGTTTAGGGATCTCATGTGGCACAACACCTTTTGCTTTACCAGCAATGAATGACATTGGAATTGGCTTGCTGGGTTTCTTGACATTTAAATTCTCAATTTTTTCTGACAACTTATATACAGACTGTCTTGTAGCCATAGATTGATCTATGACACAATTCTCAACCTCATCAAACTTAATAGAATAATTTTCTGTAATACTTCTAACTATTTGTAAATCACACTGTACAGAATTCAAAGCTCTATGTACATCATTGACTGAGACTTGGACAGAATCTATCTGGTCTTTGACCAGGGCAGTCTTAGCAACATTTTTCTCTAAACCTGTGAGTGCAGTGTTTGTCCAATTTAACTGCTCACTCACCTTCTGAACTCTTCCTTCACTACCCATTAAAGAATTATCATGCTGGACCAGAGGGCTAGCATGTGCAGAGTTAGATCCTTCTCCTATTACAATACTTCTGAAAGGAGGGTAGGTAGTGGAGGTCTCTATTTTACTGCCATCCATTGCAGTCCAAGAATGTGAGGAAGATGTTGTAGTATCAGCCATTAATACAACATCATTCTCCATTTTCTTCTTCCAAGAGTAGAAGGAAATCCACACACTGTTTTCTTCCATGTATTCCTTCCATTCCGCTGACATTTTCAACTTCTCTTCTTTAGGGAAGACAGCTGCAAAACCTTCAGCTTCTGGATGTGTGAATAGATCCCAATTTATCATTTGTTTCATCCACTATGCTGGGATCTCTGATTTAAAACATCCATCCATCAGAGTATAAAACTTCTGGATCTCAGGGATAGATGGCTTCTTCACTCCTGGGGGCAGATCTCTGAATCTGCATTCTGGAATAAGCTTATTGGCTTGCTCTACATAACCCAATCCATATCTGGGAGTACCTGGGGGTCTTTGATTCATAAAGATCTGGGTAAGCCTCGGATCTTCATTTTCCAGGTGAGGAACTAAGTGCATCATCAGAACATGCGGATGTTCATCCTCATGTGGAAAAGGTATATCAGAACACTTAGGATTTGGACAGGGACTGACTGAGGTGCTTGGAGGGGCTTGTCCCGTTCTGGGGTTATGATTACTATGTAGAAAAGCATAGGCAAGATTTTGCAGATTGACAGACTGCTTACATTGAGGACATTCTACATTAACTGGCTGGAAATTTACTATCTGTGCAAACTCAAAAAGAGAAACATGACTGCAATTTGAAACAATAGAACTACAACCCGTATCTGTACAATCGGGTGAAATATATCGAGGAGACTTTTTACACTCAGCTTCAATCTTTCTGCAATCTATGGTTGACCTTCTGGGAAAGGACAGGGTCGCAGAGGATTGGCCTTCGACTATGTTGGCAGACGTGATTTTCTGAATAGACAGAGGTCTTGGATTTGGAATTGTCCAGTGTCTGGGGAATTCCAGATCTTCCCACTTGATGGCTTGGTGCTCAATCTTCTGATTTTTAGAATCTGTGAGCACAACGACACTAGTTTTTGACTCTCTGCTGGGGGCATGGAGTACTGCAGGAAACATTGTGGATGTGTGGCGAAAACAGCCACGAAACTGAATCGCGATATTCCTTCGCTTCTTGTTCATATCAAATCCCATAGTTCGGATTTGAAGTTGAAGAATATCGGCCAATGTTTCATCAAAAACTGACACTGAGAAATTAGGGTAACAGTCGAACCAGACTTACAGTCAATCTCTGATACAGAGAATCCATTGTAATCTGATTGTGAAGCATTCTGTTAATAAAGAGAGAATACTTTCATCTTGAGTTTCCGCATTATTACTCTGTGTGCTTATATTTGCTGTTAAGATACTTGCACTGCTATAAAAGTTCGCCATAAGTTCGCTGGAGTTCGCGAAGTGCTACGGATCGCTAAGGCCGTTTGAAGGCGTGGAAGCCGTGTGGTAGGCCGCCAGAGTGTGAGGGCACAAGTAGGTTCGTCTGGGTTCACAGTTGGGTTCATAACAAGCAGTGTTCAGAGAAACTTAACAAGGCCAAGTCGGTTGGTTGACGACCGCAAGCAAGCTTTTGAGAAGCCTCTGCTAGAAAATGGTATCAGAGCCAGTAAGTCTACGCTGTAGCCTGGTTCAAGATCTTGAGTAATATCTGAAAATCTTTCTTTCTCTCTTTTAAAATGGATTCCTCAATGTCAAAGTCTGTATCTTTCAGAGAGCTTGCAGATGAAGAGCAAGCAGAACAAAATCCTCTCAAAGATATGTTTGCGTCCAGTAGTGGTCGTGTGATCAATGAGTCTGATCACCTATATGAAGAGGTCGAGCCTCAAGCACGTTGGGTCCTTCCCAACATCAAACCCTCTCAGGTATATAATGATTTAGGAGTCTGGCACCTGAAAGCTGCCACTAGAATAACTATTAAGGAGTCTGTGTCGAGTATCCAGGAGAATAGTGATCAAGCCCAGCTGATCTCCATTTTAAATCCCAAGGAACTTCAAGCCGAAGCTAGAAAGTTGGGAACTGAGTTTTTACATTTGGGTTGTTTAAGAGTTGGCATAAATGCTCTGGTGCATCAAGGAGTCGATGCATATGTGTTAGCCACAGTCCATGACTTAACACATAATAAGTACACTGATTCATTAATCAGGGGGATAGTAGCTCCACTATCCAATGGGCCGGTCTGGTTTGACTGTTACCCAAATTTCTCAGTGTCAGTTTTTGATGAAACATTGGCCGATATTCTTCAACTTCAAATCTGAACTATGGGATTTGATATGAACAAGAAGAGAAGGAATATCGCGATTCAGTTTCGTGGCTGTTTTCGCCACACATCCACAATGTTTCCTGCAGTACTCCATGCCCCCAGCAGAGAGTCAAAAACTAGTGTCGTCGTGCTCACAGATTCTAAAAATCAGAAAATTGAGCACCAAGCCATCAAGTGGGAAGATCTGGAATTCCCCAGACACTGGACAATTCCAAATCCAAGACCTCTGTCTATTCAGAAAATTACGTCTGCCAACATAGTCGAAGACCAATCCTCTGCGACCTTGTCTTTTCCCAGAAGGTCAACCATAGATCGCAGAAATATTGAAGCTGAGTGTAAAAAGTCTCCTCGGTATATTTCACCCGATTGTACAGATACGGGTTGTAGTTCTATCATTTCAAATTGCAATCATGTTTCTCTTTTTGAGTTTGCACAGATAGTAAATTTCCAGCTAGTTAAAGTAGAATGTCCTCAATGTAAGCAGTCTGTTAATCTGCAAAGTCTTGCCTATGCTGTTCTACATAATAATCACAACTCCAGAACTGGACAAGCCCCTCCAAGCACCTCAGTCAGTCCTTGTTCAAATCCTAAGTGTTCTGACATACCTTTCCCACATGAGGATGAACATCCGCATGTCCTAATGATGCACTTAGTTCCTCACCTGGAAGATGAAGATCCAAGGCTTACCCAGATCTTTATGAATCAAATACCCCCAGGTACTCCCAAATATGGGTTGGGTTATGTAGAGCAAGCCAATAAGCTTATTCCAGAATGTAGATTCAGAGATTTGCCCCAAGGAGTAAAAAAACCATCTATCCCTGAAATCCAGAAGTTTTATACTCTGATGGATGGATGTTCCAGATCTGAGATCCCAGCACAATGGATGAAACAAATGATAAATTGGGATCTATTAACACATCCAGAAGCTGAAGTTTTTCCAGCTGCCTTCCCTAAAGAGGAGAAGTTGAAGATGTCAGCTGAATGGAAGGAATACATGAAAGAAAATAATGTGTGGATTTATTTTTACTCTTGGAAGAATAAAATGGAGAATGATGTTGTATTAATGGCTGATACTACAACATCTTCCTCACATTCTTGGACTGCATTAGATGGCAGTAAAATAGAGACTTCCACTACCTATCCTCCTTTCAGAAGTATTGTGATAGGAGAAGGATCTAACTCTGCACATGCTAGCCCTCTGGTCCAGCATGATAATTCTTTAGTGGGTAGTGAAGGAAGGATTCAGAAGGTGAGTGAGAAGTTAAATTGGACAAACACTGCACTCACAGGTCTGGAGAAAAATGTTGCTAAGACTGCCCTGGTCAAAGACCAGATTGATTCTGTCCAAGTCTCAGTCAATGATGTACATAGAGCTCTAAATTATGTACAGTGTGATTTACAGATAGTTAGAAGTATTACAGAAAATTCTTCTATTAAGTTTGATGAGGTTGAGAATTGTGTCATAGATCAATCTATGGCTACAAGACAGTCTGTATATAAGTTTTCAGAAAAATTTGAGAATTTAAATGTCAAGAAACCCAGCAAGCCAATTCCAATGTCATTCATTGCTGGTAAAGCAAAAGGTGTTGTGCCACATGAGATCCCTAAACCCGAGTCAGTTCCTCCTATCTCTCGGTTTCCTCATCTCATGCCCAGAGAAGTTCCTCAGTTGCCTCTTGTGTCTGAGTCAGAGTCTAAACCTGAGTCAAAGCTAGTTGAAGAGCGATCTGAAAAGATCACTATTGCAGAAGTCATAAAAGACTCAGAGTCCAAAGACCATGTCTTTCCTATCTATGAGCCACTAGAGCCGCAGTTCACCAAACATGCAGCCCCTGACCTATACGGTGCAGGAAAGATTCCCCAGACGGAAACATTTCATGATGGGAGTCATAAGGAGTGGAACATAGATAATATGTCTGCACACTAGATCTGGAAAATACTAGATCAGATGATTGTTGAGTACAAGTTGATGTGTGCAGATGGAAAGAGTGAAGTTGAAGCATGTAAAACAATCATGCAATGTTTTACTGGCACACTGGCAAGATGGTGGGAACTTGAGTCTTCTCCAGCGTTGATAGAAAGGATGGAGAAGGAAGTTCTAAAAGATGAGCAGGGTGACATCATGTTCAACCCTGATGGCACTACACAAATAAATATGATTGGTGCTCTCACAGCACTAATCCAAGAACATTTTTGTGGATTGGAATATGTTGCAGCTGACAAGCATGAAATGATATTGATGAATTTAAAGTGCAACAATATCAATCAGTATGAAGACTTCCATAGGGATTGGATGTAGAGAATATTCTGGGTAAAGGACCCCAAGAATATATTATGGAAGCAGGTCTACCTAGCAGCTTTACCTTCAAAGCTGGTAGACATCTTGAGAATGGAAGATGCTTTCCCTTTACCATTAGAAACTTATGTTTGGGGAGATTTCTATGGTATTGTAACAAAATTTTTGATTTCCTTATGTACCAGGTCTAAGATGCAGAAGTCCATTGATAAACTCAACAGACTTCCTGGTACAAAATCATTCTGCAGTAAGTATGGCATCACAGTGGATGATCCCCTTGTGCACAGAAGAAAGCACAAGAGATAAGCAAAGAAGGCTTACAAAAGAAGTAAGTCGACTTACAGACTGAGCGCTGCAAGGAAAAGAGAAATTCGCAGACCCAAAGAGCATAGAAGGCCTAAAGCCCCTCAAAGGCAGTCCAGATGGAGACCTAACACCCATTATTACCAGCCCCAGGATATCCGGCCTAAAGATGCAAAGCTGGCCAGAATGAAAGAAGTTGAGTGCTGGTTATGTGGTCAGAAGGGACATACATCTAATATGTGTCCCACTGCTTTAGAGTCTAAAAGAGGTCTAGGAAAGAAGTCTAGTAAGTATGCCAAAAACAAACAGCCTTCTTCCTCACAAACCACTGTCAAGCAAGATCCCGACGCCTGTGCCTATTGTAAATCCACATCTCATAGGCTTTCTGATTGTCCATCTTATCCAGGTCGTCGCCTGTCTCTGCAACAACATGCCATAATGTCTTCTGATCATTCCTCCTCAGATGACTGTTCATCCTCCTCTTCAGATGAACAGGTCAACATGTACTGTAATTGCTCAGACCCAGAAGCCTGTAAATGTGATTCTTCTTCTGAGTCTGATTCTGATTCTTATTCCTCAGCCATCGAAGATCCACCTCATGTCCTCATGGCCCAAACAGACGATGACTTGAAAATTTTTGCCCAGATCCGAGCCATGGAGGAAGGAGATCTGAAAAATGCTCTCCTCAATGCCTACATGAAGAATCTTCCTGGTTCTTCCTCCAGTTCTTCTTCTTCGCCTAAGAAGCCAAATTTTGTTGAAGCTTCTTACGACCGAAACACCAAAACATATCTCCAACATCATAACAAAGCTCGTGGACTCACTTTGGGGGAGGTGAGTAAGGAGATACATGATCTGAAAGCTGAAGTGCGTAATATTAAGAACGAGCTCAATGTTCTGAAATCACAGAACAATCAGTCTGCTGCTTCTCTTTCAACAGTTTTGTCCAAAGCAATGAGACAGCTGACCTGATACACCTCTGACCCAGTAAGTCAAGCGCATACGGCAAGTTTGTTTCCTCGGAGCTTCGGTGAGATCGGGATATGCGGGAGTCCTCGCGATCCCGATGCTCCAGCAAACATCACATCAAGGTAAATCTACGTGTTGTGGCAAAATTTATGAGGTTATTTCATTAATTGATTAAGCTGAATCTGCCTCCATATCAAAAACCTTCTAATCCTTCTAGAATATTAGTTCATGAGAAAAGAAATCTGGGGATTAGGAATGAAGCAATTAAAGTTTGAAGTTTCTACAGCCACTGTCTGCTTTGATTCTAAATGTGTGAAATTATCCTTAGCAGTCTCAGACATTCCTGTTGATTGTATTTTGGGTAATGTATTTTTAGCAGCAATAGAACCACATGGGTCTTTTAGATTTCCTGATGGATCTGCAGGAATCTTTATTACTGTTTCTGGTAGAAGATTTGAATTGCCATATGTTTCCAGAAATAGAATCTCACCCATGGTGCAGGTAATCAAAGAAAAAGAAAAGAAACTTCAGGCAGTAGAGAAAAGCCTGGTTGAGCTTAAAGATCACAAGGAGACTATCAGAGTGGAAGAACAATTAAGCTCTCCAGATGTTCAAAAGAAGATTGCAGATATTCAAAAAGAATTTGAAGATCGATCTTGCTACGAAGAAGCGGTCTGCTCCCGGCATAAGCGGCTTACCCGGCGTTGGCTGCCCTACAGGAGGATATGTTGGCCGGGCCTTGTAAGTCAAGAGCCATCCCTATGTCTGTCCATGACAGACAGCACTGTCAGAAGGAGATTGAACAACTTCTACAAAAGAAGTTGATCAGAGAATCCAGTAGCCCATGGAACTGCTATGGATTCTATGTGAACAAAAGAAGTGAGCAAGTCAGAGGAGTTCCACGCCTAGTGATAAATTATAAGCCTCTGAACAATGTGTTAGCAGATGATACTTATCCAATCCCCCACAAAGGAGATTTGATAAGAAGAATTTCAGGAGCCAAGGTGTTCTCGAAGTTTGATTTAAAGTCTGGTTTCTGGCAGGTCGCCATTGCAGAAGGTGACAGATGGAAGACAGCATTCAGTGTCCCTCACGGACATTATGAATGGAATGTTATGCCTTTTGGTTTGAAGCATGCCCCATCGAAATTCCAGAAGGTAATGGATTCTATCTTCAAACCCTATGCAGACTGGTTGCTTGCATACATTGATGATCTGCTAATATTTTCTAAGAATCTGAGTGACCACTTCAGACATCTGAAAATTTTCATGAAGTTGGTCAAAAAGAATGGTCTTGTCCTAAGTAAGAAAAAGATGGAGCTATGCAAAACAAAGATTAAATTCTTAGGACATGAGATTGAAAATGGCCAGATTGCTCTGCAGCATCATGC
The DNA here is from genome assembly GCA_034641835.2 of Pinus albicaulis. Lineage (NCBI taxonomy): Eukaryota > Viridiplantae > Streptophyta > Pinopsida > Pinales > Pinaceae > Pinus > Pinus albicaulis. The sequence continues at coordinate 108,497 of JAXQQM020079330.1, forward strand.
ACTGGAGTTTGCTGATAAATTCCCTGATGTCATTCTTGACAAAACCCAGTTGCAGAGGTTTTTAGGGTGCCTTAATTACGTGAGCAATTTCTATCCAAATTGTGCCATTGACAGATCTCTGTTAAATCAGAGACTCAGGAAAAATCCTAAACCTTGGACTGACAAGCACACCCAAGCAGTCAGAGAAATAAAGTCTAAGGTGAGATTTCTGCCCATTTTGCATGTTGCTGATGATAATGCTTATAAGATTGTTGAAACAGATGCCAGCAACATAGGTTGGGGAGGTGTGCTAAAACAGAAGCCAAAGAAAGAAGACCCGAAAGAAAAAGAACAAGTTGTTCTATTCACCTCTGGAGTCTGGAGCAAGGCTGAGTTAAATTATGCTCCTATTGAAAAAGAGGTAAAAGCAGCTTGGTATTGTTTAAGTAAGTTTTCTGTTCATTTGGCAAATAAGTATTTTCTGCTCAGAACTGATGCCAAAGCTCTGGATAAAGTTTTATCAAAAGAAATTAAGAACCCTGGGAAGATGCAAAGTTTGCAAGATGGCAGACCCTTTTTGCATATTTTAGTTTGAAGTTGAGCATATTAGAGGTTACGATAATTGCATTCCCGGACTTTTTAAGCGAGAGAATAAATCCGACATCAAACGGAGAATCTATATGTAGAAGCAAGTTCAATTTAATTGTTTTGTCATTCTAAGCGAATGGAATCGAGGGCCTATAAGAAGAGCTCGGATATATTGCGGATGATGAGCCCTGGCCTAATTTATGCGAGAAAAATGGAGAGCCAACTTGGATCCTCAGAAACACTCAAGTGTTAGATGGAAATTTGCGAGTCTGTGATTCTGACACTTGGTTCTGAGAGCGGAAGGTGTACACCTGTCATGTAGGTGGATACACATGAGAAAATGTATTCACACGGCATGGCTGCCTCACATCAAGCTGAGATCCCTCTCAGAAGATTTTTGGGATCTGTATGTCATTTGTACTGGTGGCAGTGACAGATCGAAAGAATATTATAAATCCTATGTAATAAACAGAGTCAGAAAAATCGGCACATATACCCATGGCAAATTCATTTCATGGCCGCATGACGACCAAAAGCTTATTTTTCCTGACACTGTTTACAATTTTGCAGGTTATGAAAGACTGTGGTGGGATCTCCTTAACAAGGATGGACCAGAAGAGACTCACTACACAAAGCTTAAATTTGCCCCGACATGGATAAATGAGAGAGAATCACAAATTCCATGCCTAACAAATTGGTGGTGGCATTATGGGGTTAGTCCTTATAGCATGGATCCTGACTGTTATCAAACATATCATAAACATTTTTGTGATGATTGTCTTGCAGGACCAGCTGGCGAATGTTTTCATTATCCTTGCCAAACTGTTGGAGAACTTGCCAGTCTGGAACATAATATGTTAGGAAATCCCATATTAAAAATGCACATGCAAATGCATCATCAGTGGCTAGTCACGACGAAGATAAAGCACCAGATAGTGCTCAATAATCCCATGATCGTCAGAAGAATATATACAAAGGCATGGGATGATGAGTTCTATCATCTCAGATATCCGGGTGTCAGAATTCTGGATGAACCTACAGCTGAATCCAGTACAAGTGGTCCTCGGGAGCCCCACTCATGAAAGGTTTTCCCTGTGTACATATGATACCTAGTCACGGGTTTAATGTGACGTAGCTTTTCTCTTGGACTTTTCCTACGTCAGAAAAGTATCCAATGTGTATTTGATTCCTTGTGGGCCTTTGTAAGGTATCCACAGTGTATTTCACGTGTCTTGCACTTTATTTTGTCGGCACGAAAGATCTCCGTGCGGATGTCACCTCTCGGTGTTACCCGAAAACGATGATCTTCTGCCAAGTGTCATAGATCTAACGATGCACAGTAATGATTGTCCCCCTCTCAATCCTATATAAGGAGAGGTAAGGTTCATTTGGAGGCATCGGTTGTTTGAGTCTTGTGTGTTGTGTTTGAGTCCGAGTAGTTTCTCCCTGCTCTACGTCTGCGCTATCCAAGCGATATGCTCGCATCACGGAGTTCATTACTCACAGTCCTTAGGTGAAGTGAGAAGCCTGCGCGTCTGTTCATGTGACAGGCAAGAACCTAAAGTGGCCACTTCATTAGTGAGTCTTTATATTTTATGTTTGTGTGTTATAAGTCATAAAAATCTGAGACAGAGTCTGTAACTCGGCCAGGAAGCCTCTGGTAACAATCCTTCATTCGTGAAGATCATAAGTCCAGTAAAAGCCGATACAGTCAATCTCTGATACAGAGAATCCATTGTAATCTGATTGTGAAGCATTCTGTTAATAAAGAGAGAATACTTTCATCTTGATTTTCCGCATTATTACTCTGTGTGCGTATATTTGCTGTTAAGATACTTGCACTGCTATAAAAGTTCGCCATAAGTTCGCTGGAGTTCGCGAAGTGCTACGGATCGCTAAGGCCGTTTGAAGGCGTGGAAGCCGTGTGGTAGGCCGCTAGAGTGTGAGGGCACAAGTAGGTTCATCTGGGTTCATAGTTGGGTTCATAACAAGCAGTGTTCAGAGAAACTTAACAAGGCCAAGTCGGTTGGTTGACGACCGCAAGCAAGCTTTTGAGAAGCCTCTGCTAGAAATTGAGCACATATCATTTAACATTATGGTGGAGGCATTAATTCCAAAGTTTATGAACATATGGTGGAGCATTACGTAACATATGGTGGCATTACATTTTAATAAACCTATGGTTCCACCATTCGAATACGTAATAAACGTTGGAGGCATATTATAACCATATGTGGTGTTTAACATTATGGTGGAGGCATTAATTCCAAAGTTTATGAACATATGGTGGAGCATTACGTAACATATGGTAGCATTACATTTTAATAAACCTATGGTTCCACCAACGTTGGAGGCATATTATAACCATATGTGGTGTTTGGAGCATTAATTAAAATGTGGGTGTGTATTATTATAATATGGCAAAGTCAAGTTTAATATAGTTGTGTATATTCAGTTTGGGACAAAAACATGTGTGGGAAAAGGTCGGGGTTCGATCCTGTGACCTCCCCCTCTCTACTACCACTTTCAAGCAAAGCACCACCACCATAAGAATTGAAATGCTAAGCATGGATTTTCTATTTGAGCCGTGTGCGGAACTAGATGGAAGAGCATAGAGGGCTAGCCTGCCTTCCACGTGACCCTCTCATAAGACCAGGTCTTAAGCGCCCCACTAATTTCATATTAGTGCGTATTTAAGCACACTTATATCTTAATTAACCGCACTTATGCTGGTGACAATTTTGGTGGTCCCTCCAATTTCGACAAAGTTGCTAGATTTAACTCCAATTAACTCCAGTTTGCCAGATTTGGTGGAGTTTTTGTAGTGAAAACTTTAATGAGGCCTATCTTGGTCAATTTTCAACCAATGTTTGCTCAAGGATAGCCATTATTAGCATATTGACATGCTTTGAATCCATTGGAATGGCTTGTAGAGGTAGAGGAGCTCATCTACAAGTGTTTTTGGTCACTTGAAGAATTTTGAAGCTTAGGGCCACCAGGAGGGAAGGCCATGCCCAAATCAACTAAAGGCCAAATGAAGTTAATTAATAGTCAATTTTTTATGTATTTTATTCTCTGAATACAGTGGTACAATTTATAGAGGCGTTGGATCACATCTAAAGGTGTTTTTGTCACTTTGGAGATTAAACAAGCCCATGGCCACCGAGGTTGGAGGTCAAGCCTAGAGGAGCTGGTAACCAAATTCAAAGGTTGAATAGTCATTTTTGGGGTATTTGAGTGTTCTGAAGGCAATGGAATAGTCATAAAAACCATTGGAGAAATATCGGTGCTTGTAATCAGAAATTTTACTCATAATCCCAAAAGGGCCTAGCTAGTTAAAGCAGGTCCATGTAGATGTAGCCTAGGAGGGGTGAAATCCATTATCATCCATTGTGTTATGTGATTATTGTGAGTTATATTTCAGTGTTTAATTTTATGTATATGAGTTTTTAATTGTTAATTAACTCATAATTTGATCATCAAAGACACATGAAACTTGACACTTTAACCCCTTCACAAATGGTTACATGAGACAATCCTTAATCACATTTTTAATATTGATGAGGGAGCTTGCATAGAAATAACAAGTTTTCCCATATTAATATCAAGGATTCATATATTATTTTGATTGAGTAGCTACACAAATGGGTTCCATACCACTCATGAAAATCTGAGATATTCTAGATGTAAGGGTTGAGGTTGGTCTACCATTTGTATTTGCTATGATGGAAAGGGTTCTTCAAAAACAACTGATGTTCCTGGTGTGCCTTTTAGAAGAAGAGTAACCTTAGCACGACGAGGAAAATCCTTGGTGTAATGATCATCATCATTGATAAGACAAGGATATTTAGGCTTTCATTTAGACGCATCATCAACAAACGACTTAGAAGAATCTTGTTTAGGGGTATCTTGTTTATCTTTTCCTTTCCCATTTTTCTTGCCTTTCGAGGATTTTTCTGCTGTGGTAGAATGGACAACGTTTACCTCGAAGGTTTGACTAGGATTTTTGGAATCATTTGCAAGAACGGAAGGTGTAGTGGTTGGTGTAAAATTAGGATTCGAAGAATATTTTAGAGTATTATTAGCATGTTGAGCCACTGGCCAAATAACACCATCAATAGGAGGTATATCTGTAGGTTTTGAAGAATAAGGATCTATTTAAGGTCGTGGGGCATTAGGTAAGAGATCATACAATATGCCAGACTGGGAATAAATGAGATCCAAGTACTGGGAATGCGCGATGGCTTATTCTTCAGTCACACAACCACCCATAACGATGTCTTTGGTGATTTGCGGAATGAATGGTTTTGTAAACCATTCAGTTACAATTTGACCAGGAATTTTAAACTTAATAAGATGTCGTATTCATCTCCATTCATGGATTTTATCGGAGATATGAGTAGCATTCGTCTATTTCAAAGACGTTAAGAGATGGGTGTCGGTTTCATACCAGACAGATAATTGAAAATGAGTAAGAAAGGCTATGGCTACTGAGATGAAATCATGAAATATGTTGTGAGGAAGTTCAATATACCATTTGGCTATAGCGTCCGTTAACATGCGCTAGAAAATACACAATCAAATTGAGTCATCGAACCAAGAGTTAGAGGAGCACCACAAATGGTATTTCATAACAAGTGATTGGGGGTATTATCCATACTTACATTCAAATTTAGGACAATCTCCAGGAATCATGGTTGGAATGCAAGGCCAATACATCATATGTTGCATTGGGTCATTTGTAAGCCTTGACACATCCGGAAGTTCCAACGTAGCCAGGAATGAAAACTGAGGATTATAAGGAGTAATTACCCATTTCAGGGTTCTAACCTTGTTATTACTAGTTCTACCCCCATTGGGGTTGATTTTTACCATAAGGACCATATTTCCCCCATTGTTGCTGAAAATGTATTTATTGTTGGTAAGGACATTGTTGAGGCCAAGGTTGCTGATAGAGTCCATGTTGTAATTGTTGTTGCGGTTGGGGCTGTTGATAAATCCACTGTTGCAACGTCTTTTAGGATAAGGTCCTTGTTGGACACAAGGCCCTTTTTTTACGTAAGGTCCTTGTTGGGTTTGCTGGTACATAACACTAGGTCAAAGAAGGTAAGTCCCAGATTGACCCGAGGGAGGGTTAGGACCATATTGCATTTGAGGACTAGATTGTTGATTAATCGAAACACCCAACAATGGATTTTGAGGTTGTTGGACATACTTTTGTTGAATGTTCGAATGTTGAACATATTGTTGTTGAACATTCGATTGTTGAACGTACGATTGTTGGATATGGGGCTGTTGAATATACGGTCGCTGAATATGGGGTTGTTGAACATACAGTTGTTGAATGTGGGTTTGCTGATAAACAAGTTGAATTGAAGAAGGGTGACCACCTTGTAAAGAGGAAACCATGACGGAACTTGTTATGGATGAAAGTAAAGTTCCACTAGGATTTTATATAGGTTTTCCCACCCCCAATATAGTTCCATAGTTCATGTTACCCCCTCTAAAAATGGGAGGTACATATAAAGAATGTGATTCCCCCCCAGGAATAGATGAAACCGTAGATTTTCCACTCACAGGAAGAACAACAATGACAATAGATATGGTTAAAGTAGTAGAAGATCCAATAGCAACTGACATTTGACCCATAGTAATTGTAGGTTGATCAGAAGGTTCTGAAACTGTAGCTATGTTTAAGAAAAACAAGGTAGAAGTTGGAGTAATACCAAACGACTAGATGAGATTGTGAAAAATGATTTTTCCCAAGAAGTATCTGAAATAAGGCTTTCAAGGGTAGTGTAACCCAGTGGGAGCATAGCCACAACATGACCAGAAGATACATTTGTTCCACTTCCTAAATCATAGGAAGCAGAAACATAAGGAAAAAATTCAGGAGGGAACATCGATTCAGGATTAACTTCGGAGGTGTGAGTCGCAGAAGTTTCCATAGGTATACTATGACGGGTACTCACAAACGGAGCATTGTTTGTGTTTGATGCCATATGTGGTGGAAACAAATGTTGAAAATTAGTCCGATATATGATGGGAGAAGCAACAAAAGGAACATTGGGATTGCCAAAAGGACTATATGGATACCCAGGTGATATCACCGATGGATCAAAGAGAGGATTAGGAGGAAATACCATAAACTGTGTAGCGGGTTTAGGAATTTCCGACTAAATATCCTTAGACGACGAAAGCCACTTGTTAGGTGGTGTTCGAGAAGAGAGTGGTTGAATACTTGGGATAATTCCAAGTTAAAAATCTTGAGCTTTAAGAGGCCTAGGCTCAAAATGCAGAATCTTAGGATGGATTCCTTATGTTTCTTCAGGGGATGAGTGAGGTGAATTCGACATGTGGCACGAGAGAGGACTTAGAGGTTCAACCATGATGACCTTTTTTCAAAATCAATCAAAGGGTATGTGAATTATTTTTTAACTTTAAAATTTACAATTAACAAGTCGCGATGATGGAAAGGAGTACTACACGGGTAGGATGTTTTCTTGGATAGTAAATTTTAGAATTTAACTACAAAAAAAAATAAAAAGGATAATCTATGAAAAAATATTACCAAGCAACCATGAACTGCAATATACACCTTGGTGAACCAAGAACTTAACTTATGACAACCAATCTACCTAAATGTTGTGTTCGGTGTATCAAGGTTTACAAGGAGGTCGACTTGGTTACCTATGGTAGGATATCAACCTAGTGGGGTCTCCCAAAATATACTTGATGGTACGTGGGAGCTCAATCCATGGTATCATTGTCTAATGTGTAATCATTTGATGAGAACGTCCCATATACTTACCATACGTGGAGCATAGTCCTATATAATTTTGTATGTGGGATGTAATATCACCCCTGGGATGCAACACAGGTTGTTAGCAACAGCTGCTGTGTTTTACGATGTTGAAACACGTCTCTAGCCCATAACTCTAAATTTTTGTGTTAAGTTCCAAATTATCCTTAGGTTAATTGAGGTAAATTTTAATGTTTATATGAAATTAAGTTTTGATTTTTGGCTCAAAGCGATGTCACTTGAACGCCTAAGATGCAGCTATATGAGAAAAGGATTCTTTTTCTTTCAATGAAAGCTAAACTAAGAAGGGAAGAGATTGCAAACAATGATGCATCAACAATAATGCAACAAACAAAATGCCCCCAACTAGCTTTCACTTTTCACTTTTTGAAATGCAAATTCTAAAAGCTAAACACAATTTCACTTTCACTATCCCAAATGCAACTTTTCAAAAGTAAAAAGATTTCTACTTTCGCTAAGATGCACTTATATGAATTTGTTTTTATTTTCAATTTGAATGATGAAATGCAATTAATGCACCCTTTAGCTTTCAATTATTGAAAAATTCTGATCTATTTCCAATAATGAATTTCAAAAAGAAAACTTTTCCATGCAAGTAATCTAACACACTTAAGATGAAAAATAATTTTTGAAGTGAAAACCCAATAAATGCAACACTCAATTTCTTAGTGAATGCAAAAAGGTTACCGTTCTATAACAGAGAATCATTATTTCTTAAATGATACAAGTAGTAAATTGATATTTTAATTGACCTAAAACATAAAATACCCAATCAAAACATAAAACTTACCACTTAAATCATAAGACTGATTTTGCATCCTACCAAGAGACTGAAACCACTCAAAGCAAAGATAACGCAATCAAATCAAAGAAAAAAATTCAAGGATCAAGACACACTAAGTTTTTTCAGAAGAGACTAAAACAATCTCCACTTTCTAAGACCAATGCAGACCTCCAATTAAGACCAATGGTCTGCAGCGCGGTTGTTTTTGAAAAAATTAGCGTTGGAAGTGCTACTGTAACTGCTAAAAAGTGCACCGAATGAGGAAATTATGGAAAATAAAATAAAATATAAAGAAAAAACTTTAGACCTAATAACTTAAAACAGTTGCAATTCAAAATACAGACTGAAAAACAAGCCACACAAGGGGTCGTTCAGTGGTTGACCAAATTCAGCATGGAAACAAAATATGAGAAGTGGATGAAAAGGGTCTAGACTTCCCTAGCGGAGTTGCCAATTTGTTATACATGAAGTCTCTTCTTCTAAAAGAAGTGATCCTTCTAGCCCAATGAGTGGTGTTACATGTCAATTTGGGCATCACTCCTAAAACTTAGATCAGTACAAACAAGGTCTATCATACCCTAAATCAGTTTCAACTTGCCTTAAACAAGTCATCCCATTACTGGTTTTTATCCATGAAAGTTTCATTTCTTGAAGTCTAGCTGAAATGCTCCATTGAGCCACCAACACACCCCTAGACTGCAGTAAGTTCTTTGCAGAGCACTTACTCCCATGCAAAGCAGCGTTGCAGAGCACCTAGGCCCACTTAACAGTGCATTGGTCGACTTTGAGCGACTTGTTCAAATGATTCCAGGGATCTTCCCAATTTCTAGTGGCTTCTAAAAGTGGTTCCAGCTATCATGCTATCTGATAACTTCGAACATGAACAACATGGAGCATTAAATCACTTATCCTCTTATCCCATTGAACAAGGAAACTACCTCATCCATTTATGGAAAATCCATTCAATGACCAATTAATGCCAAACTACCCTCATTTCCTATAAATTGAGCATTGATCATGGTGAAAAAGGAGTTGGAATTTTATAGTGTTATGCTAGTGAGATTATAGCTCTTTAAGGTGTTGTTTTCAAGTAATGTTATGCTACTGATGTGATGAGGATGGACTGAAGCTGGAGCAAGTTGACATCAAATCGATCCAACTGGTTGTAACTTCTCCTTCTATCTTATAATAAAGATATTTGTTATTTTCCCAATACATGTATTCATGATTTTATATATGTATTTTCAAATAAAATCAATTCAGATTGATTAAGATGAATAGATCAGATGCCTTTATGTCGTTTTTTTTCTTCTATTAGTAATTGCAGTTACCAATCAAACGAGTTTAGTTCGATTGGGAGCAACGGGAGCGACAAAAGGGAGACGAACAATAGCGAAGGATCATAAGCAGGTGTTGTTCTCTTATCTATTTATCTTAAGGAAAAGGTCAAGTGTCTTTCATGTGTTGTTCTAGGTGCACCCACCACACTTAGGGAAACTTATCTATCCATAGGTTTGATTTTTGTGAAACAAATTGGCATACAATTTGTCTATGGTTTTGTCTAAGCCTAGGTTACCACTCTTTATCTGGAACCTACTATGGTGCCTCCTCTAGTCCATGGAATTTGTCCATGTCGTCATCTAGAATTTTATCTGGTTCCTTTGTTACGAGTACCGAACGAACTGATCCTTTATTTACATCTTCAACTCAATATCAGGTCGGTCCATTCGACTACCGTCCATCTTATCCAGTTTCTACTAGACTCCCACCATATGAAGCTCAGTATGCTCAAAAATATTATACTCCATATGATGGGGGAGAACCCATGGTCACCCAATATGGTAGTACTCCATCGTCTTTAGGTCAATCTTATGTTGGAATGCCTGTTTTCCAGTGGCAACCTACCTTTCTTGTTCAATCACAAACAATTGTGTACTCATATCAACCAGTTCAACCTATTCCATCTGTACCTACTACGCCTGTTATTACTTCCTTAGCCTATTTACAAGCTCACTTGGTCATATCTCAGCCCTCTTAGGCGAGTCCTTCAACCCTTTACCCTCAAGTTTCAAGTCTATAGACTCCGCCTCCCCAAGCTGGTTTACAACAACCATCTGTATTGGGAATTCCTCTACCATAGGTTATTTTACCCTTGTATGGGATATCATAGGCTTCTACTGGTATCGTCTATTCACAACCCGGTCCAACCTATTCTAGTTTAGGTTATAATCTTGGTGGGAAACAATCGTATTATCAAATCTTGTGGCAGCCATAACCTCCTCCTCCATCACAGCCACAACAACAATTCCAACAGTATCAAACTTATCCTGGAATTGGTCAACAAGCCTATGTTGGGATTGCTCAACAACAAGCTTATCCAGGTTTAGTTCAATAGGCCTATCAAGGGTATGGTAAAAACAATTACCCCTATTAGGGTCACCAGCAGCAGATTCCTTATGCTGGTGCACAATGGCCTATTGCGTAGGCAATTCCATCTTACCCTGGTTACGATCAACCCGATCTAAAATGATAATTTTTTTTTTGTTGCAACCCTAGAGTTACCTGATTTAAACCAAATCACTAATGATCCCATTCATTAGTCACCTTGGTGGCTGGTGATTCCTCATAAATTACCCTTTGATATTCCGAAATTCAATGGAAATCCTAGAGAAGATCCATCAACGCACATTATGACTTATCATTTATGGTGTTCTTGAAACTCCTTGAATGATGATTCTGTTAGACTCTGTATTTTCCAGTGAATGCTCACTGGTACAACTGCAAAGTGGTATATTGAATTACCACGAGCTTTTTTTGATAACTTCACGTCTTTGGCCACTACTTTTCTAACCCACTTCTAGTTACCCATCATATATGAAACTGGAATGGAACTTTTGACCAACTTTAAACAAATGACTTCTACTCACATATTAGATCACATACATGAGTGGCGTCGTCATCGTCGAATGGTTAAAACCTTTATTCTGGATCAAATTTTAGTTGAGTGTTTTATAAAGTCCTTGTTGCCATCCATCACCGAGGACGTGGCCAAATGCGGTGTTGTCACTAAAGAGCAAGTAATTTCTCATGCCCATTATTTGGATTTGATTTATACTCAGTCTGGCACGCTCTATGAAAAGATTATGAATGCACCGTGACCAAATTTTATTGTTCCTCCTCCTCCATCTAGTAAGGACTCGCATGTCGGCAATGGTGTGATTGGTTCTGCCATCACTCAGCCAGCAATTCAACCATATGTTTCCACACTTGTTGTGTCCAATCAAACCCCTGTTACATTTGATCTTGCATCTTCTTCCAAAATACATGTTGTGTCATCTGACAAGGGAAAAAGTGACAAGCAACTCGGAAGTAAGAAGAAAGGGAAAGCTAAGAAAAAACAAAATTCACTCCAGCAGGAAAAATCATGTGATACATCTGGTACTTCTGAGCAACCTCGTTACCCCTGTTTGATATGTAATGAGGAGAATTTTACGCGAGAATGTCCTCACTGCTCAGAAGTCTCGAAACTTCTTAAGACTTCTCTTGCATCTGTTGTGTTGACAGACCCTTTTCCGAATCCGGAAACACATATGGTTGCTAAAGATCCCACTTCTAATTCACAAGTGCTTATGTTATCCGTCAATAAGCCAAAAACTGATGTTTTGGTGTCCACTCAGTAAATATTACGATAATCCTCTTCCGTAGTCGAATATTCAGGCTACAGATCAACCTACTACTTTGACTTCAACTTTGTCTGATTCAATTCTGCCGTCTATTATTCATGAGTTAAAAATAAAGTTGCCAAAGAGAGTCATTCATAAATCGACTTTCAACCCTCGAGCTCGTGTAGGTCAAAATTATAACATAGTCGAAGATCTGGCTTAGTGTTGGAACAAGGTCTCCTACAAAGCTGCCAATCTAGTCCATTTTGTATATTTTTTATTATATTTAGTCTAATGCAGGGGTTTTGGGGTGGGTCAAAGCCCCTAATGCATTGTAAGCGGGTCAAGGGTAGACCAAGAGTATGCAAACCACGGTTTGTGGACCATTGGATGCATAGGCTAAAGTAGTATAAATAGTTGAGCCTTTTTGAGTCAATAGGTAGAGAATGAATAGAGATTGATGCGAAATATGAACTATTAGATCTGTTAGGGTTGGTTGGGTAAGGACTCCTGCTAGTTGTGTGTGCGAAGATTTTCAGTCCTGCTGTGTGCGGACCCTGTTGCTGCGTGTGCAGGTTGGGTTTTGGGTATTGTAAGTAGATTTGAAGGATTAATGAATACATAAGGCTGTTGAAATATCTGAATCTATTGGAATTACTGCTGATGTGAATCTATGATATCTGATTAAGGATGTATGCTTATATTTTATTGATTTAAGTTGCGAAAGTAACTGTGTTATTTGTTTATGCTACGTTCTGGATTTGTTTTGTTACACTTTATGCAAGAATACTTGTGATAACTGCATTAATGTTCTATAAGTTTATGATCTGTTAGCTAGTGTGATTATAATTGGTATTGCGCACGTGGATGCGAAGGGTATCAGTAGATCTGGGCTCTGTGATATAAGATCTGGTAATTATAAAGTTGATCGCAGCTCTGCTTGACTTACCTACCCTCTCTCAGGGTACGGAAACCTGGTTCCAGCACCCTCCCATACTGCTTCGGGTGAGACTTTGGCCTACGCAAGCAGGTCACTACTGAAAGGGCCAGTAGTATAGGGGTTTGTTGGCAAACCTTAACCTCCTAACCTGGGTCAAGACCCCTCAAGCCAACAAATGGTTCCATTGCCAGGACCAGGAGGATTTAGAGAGAGGGATTGGGTAATGGCAAGGCCGTATTGGAAACCTAAAAGAAAAGAAATTGATGAATGGTTTGAACAACAAGTTCAGGAATTCGCAGTAAAAGAAAACTGCAATAAGAATTTGACCACCGAAGAGTGGAAGAATAAGTATATTTTCACGGAGATCTACGAGATCTTCTTTGTGACAATTGTGATCAAGCTCCAGGAGTGGCTCGCAAGGTTGGTCAAATTTCAGAAGTGTTGGAAAGACGAGCGAGTCACACAGTGGACCCCGGAATTGTTCCAGCAGATAAAGAAGACTGATAATGCCATCACTCGCACGGTGGATCACTTGGTGGACAGTGTGCTAGGAGGGTTTATGACAGAGTTTTCCATTGATCAATTCATCTCCTATTTTGAAGCAAAGCGACGATTTTTTAAGGGTTTTCGGGGTAAGTTTCTAAAAAAATTGCTGTTACTGATTAAGATCTTATTGTGCGAGAAAAGTATGCTGTGTATCCATACCGAGTGAATGAGCTCCGATTAAAGTGAGGGTACAACACGCAGTGGTAAGTACTACAGAACTATTCAAGAGGGAGATCGATCTGTCTATAGTCCAATGACCAATTTTGCTGCGCATATCCCTCCATCAACACCACCTTTGAATCCTCGTAAGGGTAAGAACTCACCTCCGCCACCATCGAAAGATGATATGGCTTCCCAGATGAAGTTACCCACCTTCAAGGTTGTGGGAGATGAAGACATGGATCAGTTCTGGTTTTTCGCAGTATCGGTATGGACTGCATAGAATGTAGCTAGTGATGTGGTGAAAAGGGCACAAATATCCCTTGCCTTTGAAGGAAGAGCCTTGGACTGGTACATAGGATACATCGGCCAGCATGAAAACACAACCATTGAAGAGATTAAGAATGCCTTGAAACAAGATTTCAAGAATCCTAAGTCCTACTCTCAAATAGTGGTTGATATAAATGATTTCAAGCAAGGGCCTTCTGATTCTATGTGGGAGGTCAATCAATGATTGAAGAAGGTGATCAGAGAAGGAGGATTTCAGTATGATGACAGACATCACACAGAATGGTTCATCGCCATGTTGCTACCTCACTTGTGCGTACCTATGGGTCACCAAAATTTCGAATCACAAGAAAAAGCCTTGGAGGTTTCTATGAAGTTAGAAGCTATGCCTAGAGATGAGACCCAACTGGGCGTCCAATAGATCCAAGGACATCTGGAGGCGATGCACATGGAGATCCAAAATCTGCGAAACGAGCAAGGAACAGAGGCTAGCCCTGAAAGATCGTGCGTACGATGCAGGGTGAATGGTCACACCAAGGATAATTGTCCTCTGTTAGCAGACTACATGCAGATCGGGGGACCTAGCCCGTTGCGCCCTAGGGAAACTGCAGGATCAAGTGGGCTAGCACTGTGGTGTGATGATTGTCGCATTGCAAGGTTGCATGATACAAACCACTGTCCCCGCCTTGCTGCGTATGTCCCAGAGGTAAAGTAGCAATGGTGCAGGTTCTGGAGGTCGGTAGGGCATGATGAACAAAACTTCCAGACATATGATTTGATGATTGATCGAGGAAACTTATATAGAGTACAATTAGATCATGTGTCGCCAAGATCCCTCACAGGCATAGGTGACTCCCTGGCTAGGGGCAGGAGAGGGGGGGAGGTGGAAGCGTAGGTCAGAGATGAGGCCAACTAATCTGTTATAACTGTGGAGAATTTGGGCACTTTGCAAGGGATTTTCCGAACCCTACAAGGCAATCTTGCCGATACTGGAGACAGCTGGACCATGCAATTGAAGATTATCCAATATTAATAGCAAATATGCAGGAGAAGCAGCCAATACCTATGTAGAATATGTAGAGGGTTAAGGCTGAACTGTGAGACAAAGCTCCAAGCATGAATTTCGTAACACGCAGTGGAATGGCCACCACAGGACCTAGGGAGAAGGCTGCGACTGAACCTCTGATCCGACAAGCAGCTGTCAAACAAGAAGGTTTGGACCTAAAAAAGGAAAAAGAAACATTTTTCGTAGCTCACAAAGAATTTGCTGAGGCAGAGGCATCTACTTGTCAGGCACTTGCAAATCTCAAGGCAGATGAGGAGGTCAAACCCTTCTTGCAGGCATGTATGAAGTTGTTGCGCAACCCAAAGGCTGTGGAGAATATTTAGGCATTAATATATAGCTGTGCAGCATGACCCGACCTACCCCCGTAGATCAAGGATGTGCACAAAATATACATATATAAGAAACGCATCAGAGGGGAGATGCGGTTGACAGCGCAGATCGGTGACTACAAAATGGACCAGATTCACAGCTTTGTAGGAGACCCTGTTGATTCATCTATTTATTCATGCCTTGGGACCAATTCCCACCGCATGGTATTTGGATGCGGAGCTACATCAGCGCACCTGCC
Source organism: Pinus albicaulis (assembly GCA_034641835.2). NCBI lineage: Eukaryota > Viridiplantae > Streptophyta > Pinopsida > Pinales > Pinaceae > Pinus > Pinus albicaulis. Next base: position 123,900 of record JAXQQM020079330.1, read on the forward strand.
ACTGGGAGACATTGAAGGATGAATTTCTGGGGACATTTGGGTTAGTAGGTGGAATAGAGGCACTTGACACAGCTCTGCAGGACATTGACACAGTAGTATGGGGTAAGTCACACCCATATGTCGGCCTTGAGGTGTTAACATGGGAGACGCAGATACCGGATATGATCAGCTACCATAACCTAGACCTAAAGGAGTGTGAGGATGGTCCACGCATTGTCTCTGTCTCGGAATTGGAGGGGATGTGCCCAATTACTAGACCGCTCAGGCTGCGAATGGGTAGCATTGAGACGCACCCTACGTTGGTTAAGATTGGGGATGCAGATATAGTAGTTGAAGTTATCATGACTCCTACAACAAGGAAACATTTGCGGTCAATCCTCAGCCATGCAGGTTATTATAGAAAGTTCATTCGAAAATATGCACTGATCACAACACCTCTGCGGAACTTGCTTATGAAGGATGTCCGGTTCTGTTGGGATGTCGCATGTCAGGCGAACACGTCTTTGGTTTTGAAGTACCTTGGTAAAAAACCTATGTTGGGGGAGGATGCGCAGGAGATGTGGGTAGTTAATCCAAGCGTAGCAGGTATGCTGAGCGCATGGGAGGTGCGAAAACTATCTGTTGGAGCAATAAAATCTGGTAAACAACAAAATTTATTGTTGAAAGGAGAAACCTGCTGGCATTTAATGAGGCGAAATTTGGGGATTTTTTACCGTTTACCTGATGGTAAGTTCCAGGAGAAGTTTTCCCTATCGTTGGTCGATCACAAGAACTATAGGAGGGGCAGGATAGCTCAGAAAAGGGTTTTGTGTTATGTGAATAGCTTGTACTTGTCTGGTTTGTCTCGGATGAACTTGCACTGTAAGATTTTCTAGCCCTACAGTATCCCTCTCATGTTTGATCAACCTACTCCTTCCGACAGTAGCCACCCAGAATTGGAATTCATCTTCCGCGCTAGGATGACAGCCACTAATCCTACTGAAGCATCGACACCAGTACCTTCAGGGGAACAAGAAATGGAGGAAGTAGTGGAAATTGAATCCGAGACCGAAGACATTATCTCCACGCCAAGCCCCGTGACCAAGAAGGGAAAGGAAAAAGCGTAGAGCTCAGGAAAGCCCCCCAAACCTGTGAAATGGGTGGGAGGGAAGCCCAGGACTTCCCCGAGAAATGTCAAATCCCCGCAGGCGACACCCCGGGCTTAGGCTGCGCAGGAGGAGGCCCATCCCACCGACTTGATAAACTGGTTACCTCCCTTTGTCTTACCGTGAAGACCCTTGATGCGCACACCTAAGAACCTTGATGGCCTGATCACCTATCTGTAGACGCCACTGACCCCGGGAGAGGTCTCGGTCCTTAGCAACCCTTGTTGAGGACTCCATGAAGTCAAATTTGATGACGACGACTTGGAAAATTTTGAAGCCTTCCCTGAGTTGGCCCCCAGGTTGTACTTTGACATGATCTATGCGAATTATGGGGTCACAATTGTTCCCCAGCACTGGGTACGTGGGTTGACTAGATCCGGGCTCTTGAACCTACTGCGGATGCCCCATTTTGGCCACTGCAACGTCATGGATCGGCTGGCCTGAAATTTTCTCGCCCTGATTCACGATGGTTGCCTGTTGATTTGGGACAGAATCCCCATTGACATTGCGTTGGTTCAAATAATTGCTAGCCTTCCCATGAAAGGACCACACCCTCTCGAACGCGGTGGCCAACAAAATGCTCTAGAGGTGCAGGCCTAGCGATCTGCTGGTCACAGGGCATATCATGCAGGGTGCTCAACTACTAGAAACTGCCATACAGCTATGGACCAAGGTCCAATGTGATCAGCTCCTGCGGGAAATAACCTAGGCCCTGCGGTAGAAAAAGGAGATGTTTGAAACATTGGAAGCCACCATGCCCACATTGGTTCTTGCTCAACGCTCGGCACAACTAAAAACCAGCCAAGACCTCCAAGCTGAGATAGAAGAGTTTCGACAGAAGAAGAAGGCCCTCAACGACCGCCTAAAGCCTTGGGCTGCTGATGCCCTTAAACTGTCACAGGATGCTGATGTAGCTGTGAAGCAGCTCAACCAGACTCTGGAAAGTGTCACTGCTGCGACGAAAGGCCTGATTTCACAGAAATTGGTTGACATCGCCCAGAATGTTTCTGCCCAAAGCGAATTCATGATGCCCCCATTTGCTGAAGCGATCAAACTGTTGTAGGTGTAGGTGGAGACCCCACCATCTCAGTGACTAAGGACGATTCACAAGGTTGTGTTGGGGGATTGTTGGAACAAGGTCTCCTACAAAGCTGCGAATCTGGTCCATTTTGTATATTTTTATTATATTTAGTCTAACACAGGGATTTTGGGGTGGTTCAAAGCCCCTAATGCATTGTAACCGAGTCAAGGGTAGACCAAGAGTCCGCAAACCACAGTTTGTGGACCATTGGATGCGTAGGCTAAAGTAGTATAAATAGTTGATCCTTTTTGAGTTGATAGGTAGAGAATGAATAGAGATTGATGCGAAATAAAAACTATTAGATCTATTAGGGTTGGTTGGGTAAGGACTCCTGCTAGCTGTGTGCGCGGAGATCCTCAGTCCTGCTGTGTGCAGACCCTGCTGCTGTGTGCGCAGGTTGGGTTTTGGGTATTGTAAGTAGATCTGAAGGATTAATGAATACAGAAGGTTGTTGAAATATCTGAATCTATTGGACTTACTGCTGATGTGAATCTGTGATATTTGATTAAGGATTTATGCTTATATGTTATTGATTTAGGCTGCGAAAGTAACTATGTTATTTGTTTATGCTACGATCTAGATCTGTTCTGTTATACTTTATGCAAGAATACCTGTGATAACTGCGTTAATGTTCTATAAGTTTATGATCTATTATTTACTGTGATTATAATTGGTATTGCGCACGTTGATGCGAAGGGTATTAGTAGATCTGGGCTCTGTGATATAAGATCTGGTAATTATAAAGTTGATCGCAGCTCTGGTTGACTTACCTACCCTCTCCCAGGGTGCAGAAACCTGGTTCTAGCACCCTCCCATACTGCTTCGGGTGAGACTTTGGCCTACGCAAGCAAGTCACTGCCGAAAGGGCTAGTAGTATAGGGGTTTGTTGGCAAACCTTAACCTCTGAACCTGGGTTAGGACCCCTCGAGCAAAAACTCAGTCACCTTCTGCTATGTTGATGCTTGAGGTTCTTCAGAATTTTCCCTCCCAAAAGCACACTTTTTTGTCGGAAATTGGTGGAATCAATCCGACGGACTCTAATCTCGTAGTCTTTAACCATGCGGGCTATGTGCCACAATTGTCAACACAATTAGCATTTTTTATCGAAGTAAATGTCTTGAATCACCTCATTCATTAGACTATTATTGATGAAGGTGCATCTACTTGTATCATGTCTATGAACTATTGGAAGTCACTTGGCTCACCACATTTATCACAATCACCTACGATGTTGAAATATTTTGACGGTCGTACATATAAGCCACGTGGAATTGTCAGTAAATTGTAAGTCAAACTAGGGGGAAAAATTGTTATTATTGAATTTGAGGTCGTTGACGGACCCTTTGACTACAATATCTTATTCGGAAGACGGCGAGTTTGCACTATGGCTATGGTTGTCTCTAATTACTTTCGCATGATCTCCTTCCCCCATAAAGGCGGCATCACAATCATCGATCAGCTCACCTTCTTCGCCTCTAGTTCCTAGGCAAATGGAAGTGTTCCATTCGTTCACGGACCCCCACCATCTCTTTAGAACATTGGTGTAGGACTATTTAAGTATTCTTCCCTAATGGGCACCTTTTCGTTACCGTCGCGACATCGGCAGAAATCACAAAAATAGAAGCATGCAATATGATATTTTCCACTTCATCTGATTTATGGAAGATTCCCAATGATTCATAAATTGATAGGCTGGGTGAAATTATGCCGCTAATTCTAATCGAGTTCACATAACAATCAATATTTTTGGCTTGTGTGGCCAATCTGATCCTTTGTGGCCGACTATTTAGGTCAATCGTTCTTTGGATTATGGTACTTCTTCTGACCCTTTTTCATGTATATTCTCAACTGATGAGAGAAATATGGAATCCATGAAGCCGGAAGAAGAACCATGAGAAGATTCTCATCATTGATCCCATTATCTATATTACATTGAAGATAGTCTAACTGAGATATATCTTTGTACAACCATTGATTTCTTTACGTATTCCATTTCTATCCATGTCGTCGATTCTAAGCGAAACCTATCAAATATCGAAGAAAAAATTTCTATCGATATTTCAAACAAACCTAGTGTATTATAAAACATTCATGTCAGTGTGTCTTGTTATAAATCTAAACTTGACACTTACTATTCTCTTTTCTGTGAATTCCGCGATGTATTCACTTGGTCGTATGAGGAAATTCCAGGCATCGATTCCAGTATCGTTGAGCACGAGATTAAAATGTACCCTGATGTCAAACCGTTACAACAACACCTCCATCTTGTTTCTCATAAGAAGGCTGTTGCCATTAAAGCAGAGGTTGAAAAATGTTTGTGTGTTGGTTTCATTTACCCTGTTCCACTTACCGATTGTGTTTCCAACATTTTTCCTATCATAAAGAAACAAGGGAAAATCAGAGTGTGCGTTGATTATCGAGATGTTAATCATGCTTGTCCAAAGGACAACTATCCCACTCCATTTATCGACCAAATCATTGACGGATGTACCAGATGTGAAATATTTTCCTTCATGGATGGTCTTTCCAGTTACAATTAGATCAATATTCTCCCAGAAGACCAATATAAAACAACTTTTATCTATCCTTGGGGTATATTTGCTTATCGAAAACTCCCTTTTGGTTTGAATAATGTTGGGGAAAATTTTTAGGGGGAAATGAATTATGCCTTCCATGACATCAAACACGTTGTTCAACCTTATCTGGATGACTTACCTACGCATTCACGGAAACAGGTTGACCACCTGGTACATTTTAGAGCCATATTTTTACGATGTCATTACTAAAAAATACGCCTCAATCCACACAAATGTGTGTTTTGTGTCGGTCTGGTCTTTTTCTCGGTTTCGTCATGTTGAAAGACGAAATTCAACTTGATCCCTTGAAGGTCCAAGCCATTCTAGATTTGTTTGTGCCTTCCAACCTACTTCAATTACAGAGACTCCAAGGGAAGGCTAAATTTCTAAGGAGATTCATTCCCAACTATGCCGAAATGGCTAAAGTATTTACTCCACTCTTGAAAAAGGGGACTCTATTCCATTGGGATGAGGTTGCACAAGCTTCTTTTGGTGCTCTTAAAGATACACATATTCAAGCATCATTAATGTATCCCCCAAATTATCAGAGTGATTATATGTTGTATCTCGTCACTACAGATACAACCATCGCCATGGTTTTAGCCCAAGAAGAAGATGGAATTGAACATTTGATCTATTATTTGAGTCGCAATCTCAATGATACGAAAGTTAAGTACACTTATTCTGAGAAGCTCACTTTGGAAACCATTTAAGTTGTACAAAGATTTCACCACTATATCCTGCTCTAGAAGACCATTTTCATTTCAGATTGCAACCCTATGACATACAATCTGTCACGTCAATTGCTGGGGGGGAAATACTCAAAATGGATATTCATTTTGTAGGAATTTTATTTGGAATTCATTAAGTCCAAGTCAAATAAGTCTTTGGTTTTCACTGAGCTTATCTGCGACCTTCCCTTGAGTAGCACTGAGTCTACATCAGAACCATCCATTCCAGATGAGTCTTTGTTTCTGATTGTATCATCTGACCCGTGGTATGGATATTTTCTGATCTATCTCTAGACCCAAACTTTCTGACCTGTTGGAACGAGGGTTCCTAGCCCTAATTTTGTCCAAGTATTGTAATATTTGATCTAGTGAAGGGGGTTTGGGGTGGGTCAAACCCCCAATGGATTGTAGTGGGTCAAAAGGGTAGACCTAGGGTCCACAAACCATGGATTGCGGACCATAGGATAGCGCAGGCTAAGGTGCTATAAATAGATGTGTAGGTCAAGTCTAGAGGTAGGCTAAGATTGATTGATGCTAATTGTGAATTGTTGAGATCTATTTTGGGTTGTAATTGGGTAAGGACTCTGGCTAGCTGTGTGTGCGGAGATCCTCAGTCCTACTATGTGCGGACCTCACAAGTTGTGTGCACAGGTTGGGAATTGGGTTTGTAAGTGAATTTTTGAAGCTGATGAATGATAAATCTGTTTGATTTCATCTCTATGTTATAGACTGGTTATGTTCTTGATATTACAGTGATTTAGTTTTTTTATCAATATTGATGCACATGTGGATGTGAAGGTATTACTAAGATCTGATTAGTAACAATTGCTTATGCTATCTGTGGTTTATGAACTTATCATTCTGCAGATACATTGATAAAGGTTCTGCGATAAGATTTATTCTGCACAAATCTGATAGATCTTAACAAGGCTGCCTCTATTAACTCTCTTTCTCTCAAGGTGTGGAAACCTGGTTCCAACACCCTCCCATACTACTTCATGTGAGACCTTGGCTTGCGTAAGCAGGTCATTTCCAAAAGGGCCAGTAGTATAGGGGTTTGTTGGAAAACCTTAAATCTGAACCTAGGTCGGGATCCCTCAAGCCAACAAATGGTTTTGTTGCCGGGACCGGGAGAATTTTGAGAGAAATAGGGTAATTCCACGAGGTCAGTGGTGGCCTGAGAAGTTTGAGCTTGAAGATTGGTTCGAGAAACAGATCCAAGAATTTTATTTTAAAAGAGAATCGAAGTACAAGGTTGAATACCGAAGAGTGGAAAAACAAGTATATCTCTACTGAAGTATATGATATTTTCTTTGTAACCTTCGCACAAGAACTACAGGAGTGGTTAGCAAGGTTAGCGGAGTTCCAAACCTGTGGCAAGAATGATCAGGTTATGCAGTTGGGAGGATTTGTAATGGAATTCGCAGTTAATCAATTCATATCTTATTTTGAAGCTGAGCGGAGGTTCTTCAAAGGGTTCAGAGGTAATTTTTTGAAAACGTTGCCGCTACTAATTAAGATACTATTGTGTGAAAAAGGTGTGTTGTGCAGTCACACCACGTGAATGACCTACGATTAGAATGAAAGTATAACATGAAGCGGTAAATATTATAGGGTTAACCAAGAACGGGACAGATCGATATATAGTCCCCTAAGAGAGTCGCCTACGCATGTAGAAACTAGTTCACTGGCTACCCCACTGTAAAATCCGCGAAAGGGAAAGAACTCTCCTAACCCACCACCACCACCGGAAGATGACATGGCCATGCACATGAAGCTACCTACCTTTAAGGGTGTGGGGGACGAGGACATGGACCGATTTTGGTTCGAAGCAGAATCAATATGGACAGCGCAGAATGTTGCTAGTGATGTTGTAAAAAGGGCACAATTATCCCTAGCCTTTGAGGGAATAGCCTTGGATTGGTTCATGGGGTACGTCGACCAGCACACAGATCCATCAATACAAGAAATTAAGGATGCCTTAAAACAACAGTTTCAGAAGCTGAAGTCCTACACTCAACTGGTGATCGACTTAAAATATTTCCGACAGGGACCTACATAATCAGTATGGGAGGGCGATCAATGGCTGAAGAAAGTTATTAGGGATGGGGATTTTAAGTACGAAGATAGATAGCACAAAGAATGGTTCATTTCCATGTTATTACCACACCTATGCAGATCCATGGGACAATAGATGATTGATACACAAGAAAAGGCCTTGGAAATTTCCATGAAGCTAGAAGTTGCGCCAAGGGATGATGCCCAATTTGGGGTGCAGCAGATCTAGGGCCAGTTGGAGGCAATGCACCTAGAAATCCAAAATCTACGAAAAGAACGGGGAAAAGAAGCCATCACAGACATATGGTGCATACGGTGCAGAGTGTTAGGACACACCAAGGATCAGTGTCCTCTACTATTAGAAACATGCAGGCTGGGGGACCTAACCTATTACACCCCAAAGAGGTTGCGGGACCAATCCACCCCACGTTATGGTGCATTGATTGTCAAGTAGTTGAACTGCATGATACAAACCACTGCCCCCGACTCGGTGCCTATGTCCCAGAATTGAAGCAGCAGTGGTGCAAATTCTGATCATCTGTAGGACATGATGAGCACAACTGTCAGACATATGATTTGATGATAGATAGAGGAAACCTATATAGGGTACAAGCTTACCCGTCCACACCACTATCTCCCTCTAGAAGAGGAGGCTCCCCCGCAAGAGGCTGAGGGGGGGGGGGGGGAAGAGGTGGAACACAGGACGGGGAAGAGGACAATTGATCTGTTATAACTGTGGATCGGTGGGACACTTCACAAGGGATTGTCTGAACCCTGCACGACAATATTCTAGGTATTGTAGGAAGTTGGATCATGTGATCGAAGATTGTCCTGTACTGATAGCAAATATGCAGGAAAACAACAAACACCGACGCAGAATTTGCAAAGGTTTAAGGCAGAACCGTGTGGTGAGGGGCAAAGTATTAACATAATTACGCTTAGTGGCGTGACCACGGGAGGAGTTGAGGAAAAAGCCGTAGCTGAACCACTTATCAGAAAATTTGCTAACAAATGGGAAAGTCAGGACTTACAGAAAGAAAATGAAACGTTCCTTGAAGCTGGAAAATAATTTACCAAAAATGAGGCATCTACCTCCAAGACCCCAACGGACTTGAAAGCAGACGAAGAAGTGAATTCGTTCCTATAGGCATGTATGAAGTTACTATGCAACTAGAAGGTGGTCGAGAACCTCCAAGCATTGATAGACATCTGCGCATAAAATATTTCCCCACCAACAAAAGTGAGAGATGCAACAAACTTTATAAGCATAAGAAGAGGAATGGTCGAGAAATGCGGCTAGTTGCACAGATTGGAGATTATGAAACAGATCAGGTCATCCTTGATCTAGGATCCGATGCAAATGTCCTGCTTAAACAGATTTGGCAGAGGATGGGAGAATCTAATCTAGACTGGTCTACTATATAGCTCCACATGGTGAACCAACAGAATATCATACCACTAGGAAGGCTATCAAAGGTTATGGTAGACATTGCGGGAGTTAAGGTATACAAAAATTTTGAGGTGATTAAAATTGTAGATGATGCGGACCCTTACCTACGCTTTTAGGGCTGGATTGGGCTATCAACATGGGAGGTATTATCAACTTAAAAAGGCGAACCATGTTTTTTGAAAACGAGGGTACGCGAGTAATATTCCCTCTAGATCCGGCAGAGGGCGAGTGGTATACAGAACCAGTGCGGGAAGGTTATGATGTTGATCAGATATACAAGCTAACTACTCAGAAAGAGGATTGGATCAACGCTACTGCTAATGGCGTGCTTTGCTAGGTGAAGGACAATGAATGTCTCTCTCACTCAGACGGGGAGATAGAAAATTGGCAGAACTGGTTGCATGATGTATCTGCGCTACGATGCTTGAAGATCATAAAGAGCTTCCGCTACATCTCCTCAGAGGTAAGAGATTTTCCCTATTTTGATGATTCTGGTAATGTTAGGGATTTTCTTAGAGCGTTCGAAGCAGAAGTCCCAAGGGAATAGAGGATGTGGGCGCTTAACCTAGCTATGCATGCGACCCCTGCACAGTGGTGGGAAACTCATAAGGGGAGGATTGGGAGAAATGTTGCAGAATGCTGATCCTAATATTCGAACCTCCGGTTAACCTACCTATCGAGATTTTCCTCGGTCGCGGGGACCCGCGCAAGAACTTGTTGGTATGGATGGAAGCATGGTGCAAAAGGACTTGGGATGAATGGGTCCACATGTTTATCCACACCTTAGGATGTATCCCCACCACGTGGTATTTAGATGCAGAGGTACACCAACGCACTCACCACTGGGATACCATGAGGGAAGATTTTTTTGGGACGTTTGGATTGATAGGCGAGACTAAGAAATTAGACGAAGCCCTACAGGGCATAGATTATCTAGTGTTTGATGACTCACGTCCTCGCATAGAATGTGGGGAACCAACTTGGGATGTGCAGATGCAAGATGTCAAGGCTGAGTTCAAACTTCAGCTCGCATCTTTACAAGCCAAGCTGCAGCCTGAGACCCCTCTAGAGGTACGCACCCAGCACGTCGCATTGGTTATGGAAGCCACGACCACTATTACAACGTGGATCGGTCGGTGTCACTGCGCGGGCGAGCTATGGAATTATTGATGAAAATGTGAGAACTTCTTATTTCTAATACAAAGATAGACTGTAGGGGATTTCACAGGATATGTCACCTTTCAAAGAAAGGATGAGATCCCGAAGCTTTCTAGCCCTTTACAGACTCTACCTAAAGAAATAATAGAAGTAATCACTAACGATCTGGAAATGAAACTACTTGTTTGTTGGTGCAAGGTATTCATTATCCATAAACTTATGTGTGCAATCTGTTTAATATGTTTTGCAATTGGAACAAAATGCTTTTGATGAATTTATGAGTCTTTTGTGTGTAGGAGGCTTATTTCTTTTTACTGTTTAACATCTTTAACTTTGGAAAAACACAGCAAAAATATCACAAAATATAACACAACATATGATAAGGCAGTTCACCCCTCCTGGGCTACATTTGCTGGGTCCAAGGTCCCCAAATGGGCATGTCCTTTCTCTTATTATGCTCAAAATTAATTATACAGTGTGAAGAAATCCTAAACAGGCAAAAATAGCTGTAGAAATGAGTTTAGAACACTAAATATAGTAAAGATAGGCTTTCGTTTCACCTCCAAAGGTTAACTATAGCCCAATACAGCTCCAACACTCCCTAGGCCCTGATGGCTCTTGACTTCTCGGCGATAAAGTACTAGAAGAATTGCTGCGGCCCAGCTCTTGCCAACTTTGCACCATTGACTGCGGAATGTAGTGCCAAAATCAAAAAAAAAAAATTCGTCCAAAAAGGTTCTCTCTAGCAAAAGTTATGTCCAACTGAAGTTTTTGCCCAATTTGCCCTAAACAAGCTCCATTAAATCTGGGCTAACTCCAGTTAAGCCCGCCAACTATGGCAACTCCGCCAAAATTTCTCCAAATTAGGCGTGCGGTTTATCAGGCATTAAATGTCAGGGTTAATGCGGTCACATGTTAACCGCACCCGTCGAAGACTGTTGAGCCAATGGTTAGCAAAATTGTGGCATTAACATTTTATCGTAACATCCACCGCATATATGTGAATGCATTCAACTTAACTGTAATGGTTAGCTTGTAATTACCGCCAGTTAACTAGGCCTTTGGTTCTCCACCTGTGGTCTCGTACTAAGGGGGCTAGCCCCTTTTCCACCCAAAACATTCATTCATCAAACCTTATATAGAGGTTTGGACCTATGGTAGTTAAGAACTACCATGAGCCCGGGCGGTAAGGCCTTGGGGCTACCACCCGCTCGACCCACGATTGAAACCCGTTAACTCCAATATATTTTTCCAACCAAAAAACTGCGGCAACCATGGGGCCACGTAGCGACCTGCAGGCGAGCCATGGTGCCGATGATAGTCCTTATTGAATACGATGCAAATCCATTGTGAAATCTCAAAGGCAGAGCACTTGACTGCCTTCTGGTTTGTCCATGAGAACCTATTCTATGGAATACGTGGAGATATTCTGGAATATTTTGTGGAATATTCCTTTTTTTAATATTTTTTTATTCAAAGTCAAACTAAGTCAAACTGGGCTTTTCCTGAAATTGTGAAATTTCAAACTTGAATATCTTTCAATACAGTATCGGTTTTGAGTGATGTTTGCGACTACAGGATCATTTTGACGAGGCCTTTCCTGTCATTCTGGTTTCAATCAATTTTGAGCAAATAAAATTTTGAGCATTTTCTTCACTTAGGGCATGATCACACAGTCGATGATGAGCCATAATGCAGCCACGCCCCTCTCGCCCCTCTCCTCGTGAGATCGATCGAGAGTTAACACGAAGGAACGCATGACTTTCGGAAAATTTGGAAGTTACGGTGGCCACTCTAGTCGACCGGTAACAGCGATCTCGGGAGCCGACCACTGCACTTCGCACATATATTGTAGGGCTACGACACAAGCAGTGCCTCCGTGACCATCTCACGCCATGGTCGGATTACACCCTCAAGCTATCTCAGGACTTAGATGGGGCGGTGAAACAATTGAACAAGATTCCTGACAATGTCACCACTGCTACGAAAGGACTGACCTCGTAGAAACTGGTGGACATCACGCAGATTGCTGCAGCATAAAGCCTTTGCATTTTACCTCCGTTAGCGCCACGCCTTTGGAACAACTCAGGCAGATGAAGACCTCACCAGCAACGCTGACTCGGGATATGAGTCCTGGTGTGTTCAGGGGACGTGGAGCAGGGGGTTCCTGGCCACACTGACCCCATCCCGAAGTTTTTGTAATATTTGGTCTAGCGAAGGGGGTTTGGGGTGGGTCAAACCCCCAATGGATTGTAATGGGTCAAAGGGTAGACCCAGGGTTCGCAAACCATGGTTTACGAATCATAGGATAGCGCAGGCTAAGGTGCTATAAATAGATGGGTAGACCAAGTCTAGAAGTAGGCTAAGATTGATTGATGCTAGTTGCGAACTGTTGAGATCTGTTTTGGGTTGTAATTGGGTAAGGACTCGAGGCTAGCTATGTACGGACCGGCGGGCCCCAATGTCGCGGGTTGGGAATTAGGTACGCAAAAGTAGATTTTTGAAGCTAATGAATGATAAATGTGTTTGATCACATCTCTGTGTTATAGGCGGTTATGTTCTTGATATTACGGTGATTCGGTTTGATGATCAATATTGATGCGCATGTGGATGCGAAGGTATTCTTTGATATCTAATTACTTCGATAGTTTCATATGTTATATGAACTTATCATTCTGTACGTATACTAACATTGTTAAAGGTTCTACGATAATATTTCTTCTGCGCAAATCCGATAGATCTTAACAAGGCTGCCTCTATTAACTCTCTTTCTCTCGGGGTGCAGAAACCTGGTTCCAGCACCCTCCCATACTACTTCGGGTGAGACATTGGCTTGCACAAGCAGGTCATTGCCGAAAGGGCCAGTAGTATAGGGGTTTGTTGGAAAACCTTAAATCCGAACCTAGGTCAGGACCCTCAAGCCAACGACTGCGTTACACACTCTCTTTTGAAACTTAAAGATGTATTGATACCAAGATAAATATGTCGATCATCAACGATACACTTTAATGTTGTGGTGTCGATACAATTTTACATAGGTACTTCACTCATGAGGAAGAAATTTGAGATTGTTTTATGAATCAACTTGTGTAGTACTGTAGTGGAAATTTTCATCTAGTTTTTCTACCGCGCAAAATATTGTCGCGTTGGTTACTTCTAGCTACCATATTTCGTGAGTGCATTCTCACGGTCGAGAAGTTGTCATGTTTGTGATGCGAAGACATTGGGATCCCTGCTTGACAATGTGATATTTTGGTCACATGTTGTGGCTAATCCAAAGAAAAATAAACATTAGTAGTATGGTTGATTATTTTATTATTATTGTTATTTATTTATGAAGTATTGCTAGTTTGTTTATGTTTAAATAAATTAGGAATAAAATTAGTAGTTGGTTTCTTTCCCTGCGTGGATATAGAGCCAACATAGGGATAAGCACTTAAAAATAGGGAGGTAGTGATTTGTTGAGAAAATTCGAGAAGAAACCTATTCTAAGAGGAGCAGTTTCATCTCTAGTATAAATAATAGGGGGGTAGTAAGGAAACACCAAGATTGCCGATATGTAGATTGCAAATGCAAAAGGCAATCAATGAAATGTTCAGTCCATGTGTTAGTAATTTCAATTCATTCAGATTATGATTGGTATTATGCTTTTCGTTTAAGTCTGCAATTTATATGTATGTTTATACATATGTTGTATGTGTCAAAGAGTTTGAACGTAGGAGGCGAAGACAAGGAGAAAAGCGCAGGTGGTCGAATGACTAGTTATGACATTGTATTCTGTAGCTTGACAAAGCCACGGTTGGGGTTGGAAACCACAAGCTCGCAGTGGAGTTGTGGCATGAACGTGACTGTGGTATGAACACACAGTGAAATGAGCCGTGGCAGGAGCACACAGTGAATGCAGCCGTGGTATGAGTGTAGGTGGGTGTGAAGCAATGCACACAGGCCGAGGGCAACGTCCACGAAGCAGTCACGATTTGCATCAGAGGTAAGGTTTGGAATCTTGAAGCGATGTGTACAGCAAATGAACCGTGTAATATATGACTGTAACATGTCACAGCAAAACCAATTGCGTGCCCAACCAATTGTATCACAGTGCGGAGTTAGTTGTGATCGGTTTGGACGTTAAGTTTGAAGGATAGTGGTATTGGTTGTGACCAGATTTAATGTTTGGTTTGAATTGAAATGAGCGAAGACTTCATATTTAATCAAACGAGTTGTGTTTTTTTAATGTAATTTTAAAAATTGCATGGATCCTTCGTGGACTAAATAGATGTGAAAAAAAAATAGAGTTGCATATATGATGCAATAATTTATTACCATCAATATAAAAGGGAAGTAATTGGAATTACATACTAGGTACTGAATATAGATCAATTCCATCAATTTGAAGTTAAGCCTGGGCCTTAATAGAATTGGACGTCTTTTGTTGAAAAGAAGTTTGAAGAGTAGAATTTGTGTCATTTGTGTTTTTCATCGGCTTCCAGATATTTGATCGTAAAACCTATCTGCCGCTAGCACCAATGCATCTTGTCATCGCTGTCAGAGCTTTTGCCAAATGGGGCATTGATTCATGACATGTAACCCTCATTTGGTCGGGGGGCATGGCTATATTATTATCGCCGTCGACTATTTTACCAAGTGGGTCAAGGCGATGCCTACATTTAACAACATAGGAAATAAAACTACATTTTTTTTCTTTAACCATGTAGTTAGTTGGTTTGGTGTACCACAAGCCATAGTTACAGATCATGGAAAGCATTTTCGCAACTACATGATGACTGAGTTGACTACCAAGTTAGGACTATCACATGATAGTTCTACCCCTTATTAACTGTAGGCTAATGGAAAATTTGAAGCCATCAACAAAATTCTAAAGTGTATGCTTCAACGAATGATTAGGGTTCATAAACAAAACTAGAATTTAATCCTGTACTCGGCTTTGTGGGCTTACCGAACCTCAGTGAGAAACACAACGGGATTTACTCCCTTTCAGCTGGTTTACGGTTTGGAAGCTATCTTACCGATTCAATGTGAAATTCCATCGTTGAAACTCATGATTGACCTGCTACCCGACACTTCTAACGAAGAGGCATGTCATTTAGATCTCATCCATCTAGATGAAACGCGTCGTGAAGCCGCATTGGCCAACGAAGCACATAAGAGACAAATAAAGGTGCAATATGACCACAATGTCAAGCCTCACACCTTCTCAGAAGGAGACCTGGTCTTACTTTATGATCAGAAATATGATAAGATAGGAACAAGAAAATTCGAACCATTATGGCATGTACCCTATATTGTTAAGCGAGTTTTGGAAAAGGGCGCCTATGAGTTGGTAGATTATGATGGGATTCCATTGTCGCAACCACGAAATGGGCTGTATCTCAAACTTTACTATGCTTTATTCTGGGTAGTAAAAACTGTATGATATTGTATATATGCTTTGATTGCGTGTGTTTCACAGTGTGTCCTTTAAGAGTTTTCATGTGGTTAGTAATCCGCTTTGCATTTTTTTGCAGAAGTTTAAATCTTTGGAACTATTTGTTGGTTATGCCAATGGTGCTAGTTGTAGTACGCAGAATCTATCCTTCGCAACATGGGCCATCTTCGCTCCAAGTGGAAAGTTAGTGAGTTTCCAAGGGATTTTTATCGGTTGATCCACCAATAGTATCGTTGAGTATAGCGCATCGATAGAAATCCTTTCTGATGCCATTTAACTTAGAATTTGCCACATCATCATCAAGATGGACTCCTAGCTTGTCGTACTACAAATTACTAGTGTTTATAATGTCTGAAATCTAACTATTCATTGCATGTTCCTTAGAGTTCATCTTTTGGAAAGACATTTTGTTTACATCCAATATCAACACATTTACAGAAAATTTAACACCTTGAATGATTCTTTAGTGAATTACGTGTTAAACAAACATTTGCAACATATGTAAATATAGATTTTCAATTAAAATCATACAATTGAATAGGATTGCACATAACCATAGGAAAAAACTGAAAGTAAAATAGATATATAATCGAGTTTTTTACAAAAAAATTGTGTCCAAGACACATTGGTAACATGACCTCAAAATGTATGCAGACATATCATATCATAAGTAGATCTAGTGGTACTCATGATAGCAGGCCACTGCTTGAGTTATCATGCACAATACCCTCATCCATCGACTAGGCACACCAATAGTATGGAGATGCATCCTCATTGATAACTCCTCGATCCGGATATCTAGTATTCCAAGAGTCAACCCCTCTACATGCTGCTGTAACTCAGCAAGAGTCTCAGTTAAATCCAAATCCCGAAGGACTTCTCTGCCGACAGTCCTTTCTATTGGTTCATCCGCCTGCTATGGAAGACCCACTGGTCGAACAATACCAACATATGTATACATAAAACATCTTTATTTTAGTCCTGGAAACATAAAAAACACAAAAACATGTAAAACAAATGGTCAAAACATTTTACCTATAACACCCCATTGAGCGCCTGCTGGTAACATCAAATCTGGGTCTCTGCGAAAATCTACCCCTACATATGGATGCTCCTCTATGATGATATGATGTCTTTGGAGCCAAGTAAAAAATGTAGTTAGAGAATGATATCGATGACTGGCCAGCATGTCTAGCCATCAACTCTACCCACCGCTGCATCTGCGGATCCCTAGGACCAACTACACCCAGTGTTGCATGCTCTGGCTGCATCAATGGAATTCGCTCTAGAATGAAAGTGATCAGGATCGATCCATAGCTAAAATTATTTGTCCTGCCACTTTTCAATTTGGTGAGATGTTCTTTCATTTGAGAGGGCACTTCTTTAGCCTAGTTGAACACGGTCGACTCGAGACACTCAAGCGCATAATGCATGTATGGTCTATTCGCAACATGAAGTGTCACACTGCTAGCTAGCTTTGCGATGGTGAAAAATATCATTCGCAAAGAAATATCGCGCACATCCCTGATGTTTAACTTTCCATCCTTGCAAGGCTCTGTACTTGGCCGACAAAACTGTCGAATGTAATCCCTCACTGTCTCACCTCTACGGATGAAACCCGCAATGGAAATGGGGGCACTGCGTCTTGACAAACCTGTCAGAAAATAAATATCATCGACCAATATTGGGAGAAATTTGTCCCTAATGTGAAATGACTTCTCTATTGGATCCCATGAGCGAATCAAGAACTGTAATAGTTCCAAATGTTGCTTCATCCCTGATAGTTTAAAGTACCTAGGTAACCCAAAATTTCTGCGGGTTCTCATAGTGCCAGGATCATTTAGGGTAATCATATCCTGTTCCTCATGTTCTCTTTCTCGCCATGTAATTGACATTTTGATCCGGTCAAAGCTTGCAATCAAACCATAAGATTAGTTAGGATCCTTTTCATGCAGAAAAATGAAGAAATTCTGGGCACAAAACACAAAGCTAATTCATCGAAGCTGGCGCCAACGCACCCACCGCTGCCTAGGCAGAGCATTCTGAGAGCACACAGGCTTAAATACGATTCGTATGAAATGCACCTTTCCACACTCAATGGTGTGTTGGTCCTATGGTGTTGTAGATTTACACTAGGAGCCCAAAAACTCTAAAAAATCTACCTGAAACTGCAAAAGAATGATACCAAGATAAAGAGAAAGGTCAGATCTCTTACCTAGTCCTGACGACACGAGAAATGGTCCACATAAACTATCACAATCAACTGCTGAAATTCGAGGTAAAAACTAGCTCAGAGCATTCAAAACTAAATGGTAAAATGACATGGTAAATTCTCATTTAAATGGTCTTTTCGATTATTTCATGCATATTTAATGAATCGACTATAGTTTTTTTACCTATTTTTACTATTAAACATATATGTTTAATCCATTTGGTGGTTCTTGGTTCTTTGAGAAGATTTACAGGTGGTACAGTGAATTTGACACGTATGATCTTAAAATGAACTTTGACCATAGAGCACATTTTTATCTCTTTTTTGAGCTCTATTGATCATCGAAAAAGGGAACCCCCCTGGAGTCGTATTTTAGCTCTTTCAAACTCGCAAAACATGAAAATTTTGTTGAGCACTTGTCCTTTTGAGCTCATAAAAGGAACTAAATTGACATCTAATCAGTATAATTTTAACCCTTTTCTAGACCGGGATAGATTATTTACGAAAAAGGAACACCCTAGTCGAAAATGGCTAGGAGGTTCTCTCAGGTATTATTTTACGCTTTTTCGGACCTCAGGGAAAAATTTATGAAAAATAACTTGTGGATTTTTCTTTTCGTTCCTTTTTTCAAACTCTCTAAACATGAAAAAGGACTGAGTTTTCACCATCATTAGAATCGTTAAAGCATCAAATAGCAATGGAATTTTCCATCATGACAAGATCGAGTTTCACTTTTGCTAGACTCGTTAAAACATCAAATAGAGATGGATTCACCCAAAGGGTGGAATTATACATCAAGCATATGTTATCCTCCTCAAACTTGTTAAAAAATAAAGAGGTACTGGTCAGCAATGACTGGGGAAAATTGGAAAGGGATAAATCCCTTTATGGTAGCAAGTCGCTCTTGAACATGAAACTCATCCACTTCATCTCTGTGGAGATCGGGTTGGGTTATCTTCTTGATTGTCTGTCATACCATCCATCACTTTGATTTTGGGTCAATGCTGCCAACTCATTTTTTGTCGCTGATATGTTCAAGAAAAGTCACACAGTAATTCCTCATCCTTTGCAATACTCATAAACTTTCATTTCATGACCTCCATCCCTAAACATTACTTCATCAATTACATTCTATCTCTGAAATCATTACTCTCGTTTTGTGTCGTTAATAGGGGATACATCAAGGCCCTCTTGCGACAAGTTGCTTCATGTCGACATTAGCTCATCATCCAGGAATTTGACTTAGAAACACCCTTACAACACCTTGGAGCTTGCATACATAAATTGAAAGTTTCTCACTTATGGTGATGGGTTGACATCACTGGCCTTCAACCGAAAGACTTTGTATGGTGTTCGACACCAAATCATCCATTCACACCATGCAGACTATACGAAATTACCTTGAGAGCCATTATCATCATCAATGGTTTCTCTCACGTCTGTTAATGTCTTACATATTTGGTTGGTAATCAGATGGTGTCTTCCCATGTTTGACTTCAGATCACATATGTGCATGGTTAGCTTCGTACTTGAGTGATCGAGTGAATGAGATAGAACACCCCAGATCTAGTTTCATCCATTCGTTCTGCGATTGCAGGAGTAGTACCATATCATCCATACGATGGATTTACATAGATGGTCATCCTATCATGGGTCTATATCTATAGACGAATTTCTGGTTTATATACATGTTATGATAGTTTATGTGCTGCGTATGGGTATGCCTCCCTTAGCAATTCATGTCCAAAATGTAAAAGGTATCATGATGTAATATATTGTAATTGATGCAGGTTACCATCCGCTTCAGATCCTACTCATTACATCGTAAATCATATCACTCAACATTATCATTTTTAACTTCATGCTTTAGGGGGTAGATATTACAGGTCAATTTGGGCATCACTCCCGAAACTCAGATCAATACAAATAGGGTCTATCATACCCTAAATCAATTTCTACTTTCCTTAAACAAGTCATCCTATTGCTGGTTTTTATCCATGAACGTTTCACTACTTGAAGTCCAGTTGAAATGCTCTATTGAGCCACCAACGCACCCCTAGACTATAGTAAGTGCTTTGTAGTGCACTTACTCCCATGAAAAGTAGTGTTGCAGAGCACCTAGTCCCACTTAAAAATGTGTTGGTAGACTTTGAGCAAATTTTTCAAATGATTCCGGGAATCTTTCCACTTTCTAGTGGCTTCTAGAAGTGGTCCCAGCTATCATGTTATCCGATAACTTCGAATATGGACACCATGGATCCATTAAATAACTTATCCTCTTATCCCATTGAACAAGGAAACTCCCTCATCCATTTATGGAAAATCCATTCAATGACCAATTAATGCCAAACTACCCCCATTTCCTATAAGTTTAGCATTGATCATAGTGAAAAAGGAGCTGAAATTTTGTAGTGTTATGTTGGTGAGATTATAGTTATTTGAGGTATTGTTTGCAAGTAATGTTACGATACTAGAGTAATGCTACTAATGTGATGAGGATGGACTGAAGCTGGAGCAATTTGACATCGAATCAATCCAAATGGTTGTAACTTCTCCTTCTATCTTATAATAAAGAGATTTTTTATTTTCCCAATACATGTGTTCATGCTTTTATATGTATTTTCAAATGCAATCGATTTAGATTGATTAATATGAATAGATCATATGCCTTTATGTCATTTTCTGTCTTCTATTAGTAATTGCAGGTACCAATCAAATGATTTTAGTTTTATTGGGAGCGACGGGAGTGACAAAAGGGAGACAAAGAATAACAAAGGATCAGAAGTAGGTGTTCTTCTCCACCACACTTAGGGAAACTTATCTATCCATAGGTTTGATTTCTATGAAACAAGTGGGTCTAGTAACAACTGAGATAAATAATGCAAACTTTCCTAGATTAACATTAAAATAACATGAGAGAGGGAGATGGCCTACCTCACTCCTATGCGATCACTTTTCGATGTCGATTTCGATCCCTTCGATTCCAAGCTTGCTCCTCACTATACATTTTCATATGAATACCTGCAAGAGGGATCAAACAACACCAAACAGAAGGGACATAACATGTGTATTCCAATAAAAACCATATGATAGATCAAGGAGCATCATACTAAAAAACTAAACATTTACAAGTTTATGGAAAGTAAAACATGTTTTGTGTTATTAAATGAACAAGATGGAAGCATACAACCGGTGCCTTGATGTTGGATGCCTCCTTCGGAATGGAATTCCAAGTCCAAGCCAAAAATTCTCAAGCTCTTCTTCTTTCTCCACAAAGTGACAACATCTAATTGCAATCAGGCAGAAGAATTGCAACCAACATTGACAACCATTTGGGGAAGGCATGGAATTATTTTATAGTGAAGCTGGAGAGGTTATGGATCCACAAAAGAGGGAGGAAGGTCCATATAAAAAGGGGGATATCCATAAAGGTAGGATCAACGACTCAAAATGGACCCAATCCTTGGCCAAATGATACCATACTTCTGTTCTCGATACTTCTAGGGCAAGAAGCTTCTGCTCCATTTTTGGAGAACTTCCTTGAAGAGGACTAGCACGACTGTTGGGCCTCCAATTTGTCATAATTTTGTTGATGAAACCATCCATTTTCGCATCATTCCATTCACTCATTGTCATCATTTTTAACCATATTTCTTCATAAACACACCAAATTCTTGCATACATGTTTACATGATTTATTATTATTATTTCCATTATTTTTAATGAATTAAAGAGAATTATGCATGGTTTTACTAATGATAGTTTGACAGTTCAAGTTTCTACAGTTTCTGCAGTTGTATCCATGGTTTTGGTAGTAGAACTACTCTAGAAGGAAATCTGGCACATGGAAACTGTTTCTAAAGGTTCCAATATGGATTTTTATTGGTCAAATTCCACCCAGCTCACACATGTGAACTTCCAACATTAGATCAAGGGAAAACACATCAGTATTTACTAGTCAACTTAAAACACATTTTCTGAGCAACTAAAAGCAAATTTTGGAAAACGAAAACATGAGTTTTGTTCTGCATGGGCCCAATTAGGTTTTTGATGAGCAGTTTTCTCAAATTAGTTACCATTTGAGATATTTTTGAAGATCTTTGGAGCCTTATTTTGTAGATTACGTGGATATACAATTTTTCAATTTTTTATTTAATGCATAGTCAACAAAAATAGCCTGAGCGAGCTTTTCTTTAGCAAATTTGTGGCATATAGATAGGTTTCATTAGATATGGGTTGATCTTTGATCCAAAAATCCATAAAATTTTATTTGAATTGATCTCATGACCAAAACTCAAGCAAGAAAATTCTAAATTTGTTACTTGTCTCAAAATTATATAAATTGCAGTCCCTTTGATGATAGGAGAGATCAGATATGTCAAGGATGATCTTAATTTGTAATTGTTGTTGCTTATTGAAGGAGAAGAACTCTATTTTTTTCATTGAATACATTTTTTTTATATGGTGCAACTCTAAATGAAATTGGTGATTTAGATCTCTTCTCTTGATATGAGTTTTCAACACCTTGCAGTCCTCAGGAGGGCCCCCTGGAGATCTGTGAGAATAATATAGATTTTTTCTATATCTTTCATATTCTCATGAATGGTTTTTTTTACATAGATTAATTTTGTATGCTTATCATAGATTAAAAAATCATGCTTTCCATAGATTAAATTCTTATGCTTTCTTAGATTAAAATTTTCACAATTCCATAGATTAAAGTTTGTAAGTTTTAGAATAAAATATCCATGTTTTCATAGGCTAAAATCTCATTTTTTCTTAGATCAATAATATTTGTGTTTTTTTTTTTCTAGTTTAACATTAATTTCCTTTCCAAAAAATTAGTACTTTCACAGTTTATATTAAAGAATCTAATTTCCTTTTGAAGTTTCCAATTCATTTCAATTATGTATAAATATTGAAAGCTAGTCTCCTAGCAAATACGATGTAGTTTACTTCGCAAGCTTAGGTAGCTAGATTGAAATATAAATGTAAGTAATTTAACAATCAATTAAATTACCCAACATTTTGGTGTCGTTGTCGGGGAAGCATACATAGGTGTTAGCTTTCAATTGAATCTCATTCTTAGTTTCATCAATTTAGTTTCATAAAAATAATTTCATTTTAGTACATGGTGTAGTAAGAGCCACATCATCTTCCACATCATGAATTCTTAGTTTTGTAGGTAGAAGAAGAGGTGAAAAAAAAAAGGTTGAAGAAATGGATGGGATGATGACAATGAGGAAGATCCTTTTGGATTTCCCATTCAAGAAAATAATGTCAATGGTCACACGAAGGGCATCCCTACATCTACACTTCCTAACTTCAAAGGTATGAGATCAGAAGACATAGAAAATTTTCTTTTCTTTTTGAAATAATTTTTAGATCTTATGGATACTCATTACACATTCAAAAATTGAATTTCTTTCCAACAACATTGAAGGATGGAGCTCTTAAATGGTTCATGAATTTGGGAACAAAATCTATAAGGACATGGGATGATATGAAAATAGTATTTTTGGAAAAATATAAAGATTATTGCATATGCCTTGACCTTAGAAATCAATTCTTTAAGATAAACCAAAAAGAGGATGAAATCCTAGAAGATTTAGTGGAGAGATTTACTTATAATGTCAAAAGATCTAAATTTCATAATTTAGGATCAGACACATTAAAAACTCTCCTACTAAATGCTATAAGGGATGAATGTATTGGTCTTCTTAACCTGGCGGGAAAATATGTTTCTCAATTGTCATTTCAAGAGATTTGTGAACTGTGCAAGAACATATCAAGAGGAAAAGAAAAGTATGGAAGATCCCCTCAGGACCCGGTTATGGAAAGAATAAGTAAGTCGACATCAGTATTGGTAAGTCAAACTAAACTGAAAAATTTGCTAGACATTTTTAGTAATTTAAATGAACAAATTGATATGCTAAGAATGAAAAACAAGAAAAATTTGAGAATGTTGCTTCATTTATATTTTTCCCTAAATGAAAAACTAGAAATGCTTTGCATGAATGTCAACTTGATAACATTAAAATTTGTGAAAGTTGTGCAAGATCACATATTACTAAATATTGTCCATCATTACCAGGGTTAAAGGTAGTTTACTAAGGAGCAAATCAAACACTGGAACAATCTTGTTATGTAGCTCCAAGAAGACCATGGAAGCCTCATCAACCTGGTATGATGCAAGATCTTAATTCTCAATTTCACGGTTATGCACAAAAATATCAAAGTAATTGGAAAACACCCTTTCCTTGGAGACCTTGGCCATCTCAATCCCAACCTCAAAACCAATTAAGGGCCTTACGTAATAAATACATTGTATCCTCAATTATTTCCTCACTATCCTCAATACCAATCTCAATTCTATCCATACCATTCACCTCCACCACAACATCAGCTTCACCCTTAGTTGACCTCAATTCAACCTTTCCCATTACCACCCACACAAGCACCCTAAAGATACATTCCCACTCCACTACTTGCACAACCATTTCAGATCCCCAACAATAAAACACCTAAATCCACTTACAATGTTGAAGTATTGCAAAATGATTCTCTAGCGTCCATTGAAGAACAAAAACCAAAAGAAGAAGATTCAAATAAGGTCCAAGAATCATGGATGCCTGTTGAAGAAGAGAAGTTGTTCGAACCTGAGATTGAAAAGTTTCATGTATGCCTATCACGAGATTCTATGAATGGGGATCACATCTCTGAAGACTTGCATGGCATGATAGCAAGAAGCCAAGGAAGACAAGATTACATTGAATCTTGGTTCAAGAGAGACATTGAATCCCAATACTATGTTCTTCAGTATTTTCTAACATCATATCAATCAAGGCAGTTGGTCTCTCATATACTAGTACATTTCAAAGAGTATATTTCAAACATGCATATGAGTTTATATATCATTTTGTTACACACATGGTTCCATTGGAATTATTCATATAATTGATCAAGATTTCCTTTTCAAGTAGAGTAGGACATATATAAAAAAAATTAAAATTAAAATTAAACAGAAAAATAAGTCCTATTGTTAAAACCAACTTGTTGGTGTAATTGGATTGAGATTTTCTTGAAAACCAGGAAACTGGCGAGAAAAGCTCACAATAAGTTCTGCAAATTTATGATGGTTTCAATATTTTATTATGGTTCTTCAAATCATTTTTGGTTCTATGCTCAAGTTGGGTGATGTGGGATTCCATAAGGCCCACCTTCCAACAGATCTTGCCCCATCGACCTCAAGACCTTATTGATCAAGGTCAGAGATTATTTGGAGTGCCTTGGAACTTGCATACATCAATGACAAACCTTATCGTTGACAACAATGGGAATACAACAATGTCTCTTGATTGTAAAATCTTGCAGGTGAATCGACTTCAACACATTCATTTGTCCCTATCAAGATGCACTCAGGTACCTTGAAACTCATTTACATTATTGGTGATTTGTATCGCATTTGTTAGCGATTTTCATCATTGATCGGTAATCCAATGATTTCATCCCATGCTTGACATCGACACATTCATTCACATGGTAATAATTGTACCATGAATTTTGGTTTTGATGAAGACTATATGGTTTTATGGAATCAACAAAAACTTGCAACAGTATATTTTATTGGTTTCTTGTAGCAACATGTTCATCTTGTTTTCATTCAACATCAACATGATGACACCACTACAACTCTTTTTCATTCGTTTCATTTTCAAGAAAAATAATAAAATTGGGCCTATTTCAGTCAATATGCATTATGTTTCATGGTTTCTAATTCAGCATGTAGTACATAATCCAAATTAGCAGTTCAAATTTGGAGTAAACAACTTTCTGCAAAAATTGACATTTTCTGCAACAACTACGAAAAGTTGCATTTTCTGCAGCTTTTGTTGTAACAACCCGTTTTTGCTATAGCAGCATGTTCCAGAGGCGGTTTTGGCACAAATATTTCAAGAGATTGGAGCATAAATAAAAAATTATGAGCTTCCACGTTTTCTCAGAATATGGTAAATTGAGTAAGATGTGGATAGAATACAAAAAAGAGAAATTTTGAAGGGCATTTCAAATGGGTTTTTAAGGCAGGTTTTCAACTTTTATCACTGCGCACAAATTAGGACAAACTTTGGTATTTCTGAAAAACACTCCTTTTCATCATCAAAGTGGATTTTGAAGGCATGTAGTAGTGGAAAAGGTAAAAATACACTGTTTCCCTTTTGAAGCACTCAATTTGGCCTTAAAATGAGTTTGTGGCATATGTTTTTGTTGCAACATTGGGTAGCGTGAAGGGTGAAACAGGGAAAAACTTGATTTGATCATAACTTTCAAACCATGCATCTGTTGGTCCTGAAATTTTTATGGTAAATGCATTAAAGTAGGGTAAATAAAAAAACAAAATTTCAGGAAATTCTAGTGTGTATTTCTCAAGAAATTTGATGCTTTAACCTACAAAAATTTCTAATTTTTATTGAGATCCGTGCACCCATTGGGCAAGATATTGTTTGGGAAGATGTATAATATTAATAGTAACAAACTCAAAAAAATTCAGGAGAATTTGAGCAAAGTACCTGAGCCAAATCAACCATCATATCGTGTTCTCTTCTCCAATTCCAAAAGGTTTGAGGTAAAACTAGCTTCAATTTTTTTTTTTGTTAAACATTTTGGAAATTGTAATGAGAAAACTATTGTAAAACATGTGATCCATGTATTTCACCCTATCATATCTACATTCTTGAAACCATTTTCTCAATCCTTCATGCCTATTCTACTATTTTCAACCCTCATACCTTATTGGAAGCTCTACCAATGTTGTTATGACTGAGCCTTATACTATGGTTGCATAATGTTTTCCTCCATGAGATCTTATGTTTACCTTTTCTCTTCTTGCTGCTATGAACAATCTGACCTTTTGGCCTTCATGTGGGAATAATTCATGTTTTCCTTAACATTCCATCAACATGAAGTTATTGAGAAAAATATTTATTTTACAGATATAACAAGCTTGACTTCATGGTAAATGTTTGTAGCACATGATCAAAAGGTGGTAGTCTGTTTACATACAACATTCATGGTGCGCATGGATATCATTCATTATTTGGGTTGGGAAGCACATGGATGTAATAAGAGTCTTATTAATTCATTCCTCACAATATGGCATGTTGGATATTATACCAAGGATTAAACAATTTGTGCACAATTGAGTAAGAGACAAAAACTTCAAAAATTGTTTCTAAGATTGAATTTGCAAAGGCTTTAACAACAATGACAAGTACTTGATATGCTACTTTATGGACACCCTTATCTTTCACACAAGTTGTATATGATAATGTGCAAGGGATTAATAAGTAATGCAAATATGTTTGTTTTATTAAAGAAGAAAAATTCAACATACATCATATCATTCATGAGTAGCATAATATGGCAAGAATTTCAACAAGAGGACATATAACTATTCTTATTTTTTCATTTTTCAAGAAACAAGTTTGGAAACAAAGAGGGGTGCTACCAGATGTGTAATTTTGAAGAATGAATTCATTGGTTCACAAAGGATTACTGAGAACTAGTTGAATTCATAATATTAAAAACTGAAGCCGGTGACCAGACTGGTGGACCTAATGAACTAGTCTAACCGGTACTGGTTAGGTCTAAAAGAACCGATTTTAACAAAAATACATTAAATAATTATTTTTTAATAAAAAAAATATTTTTAAGATTTGCAACCATGATTCCAAGCCAATAGAGACAAAATATGCAAATTTTTCTCATTTATATACCAAGTAAAGGCGAATATATCAAAATGGCACTGAGTGCAATACATATCATCGAAAAATACATAAGAAATGAGGCTCCAAATCGCCCATAAAGTCCAAAAACAATGCTACAAGCTATGAGGCCATTGGCCTAATACAAGACTACAAGTCTAGAGTCTAAACTCTACAGTGTAGTATGTACACATAAATCATGATAAATTAGTGTACACATGAATCACAACAATTTATTTAGGGATTCTGCATATGGTGTGGAATAATGATTCATCCACCAATGGGAGCTTTTTCATGGAAGGCAAGTTGAAGGATTGAAGAATCAAAATCAAAGAAGGAATTCTACAACAACAAAGGTTTTGGATCCTATAAAAGGAGCACAGAGATCCTCATATACAAAGCAAGAAATTCTTTAAAAGTTGAAAATTATATGAAATAAGGCAATAATGGATTCATACCCCTAGTCACGCAACACCAGATCACAGTATACAACGCAAGGATTTGATTAGAAGAAATTTCAGTAAAAAAAACCTAATTAATACAACACCTTGCATATAAGACATCTTGTTTTTAAGACAGTATTATAGAACCATCCCAATTGTATCATCAGTTCATTGTCATCTCAAGGTACTGCCATAAAAAATTCAAGAAGGGTTTCTTATTCGAAAAAGGAGCATCAAAACATATTCTTCAACCTCCATCAAAGTGACAAAGGTGAAGTTTATGTCTTCACATATCAAGTAAGTATTTATTATTTTATAATCAAAATTGGTAAAATGACTTCGTGTTTACAAAAAGCTCTGAACTCTGGTTAGATCATCAAAGTTCCTTACATAATAAAGGACATATATAGCCCTCGAAAGAGAAGTCATTGATTTAAAATCTTTGAAGGTTAAGTATTGACTGAATACATGGAAACGAATCAAAGGACTTAAAGAATTGAAGATATTGAAGAGATATGTAATAAACTATTTTTTGAAGATGAAGTAAAACTGTAAAATAAGGTCATGTAGACATGACCTACACAAAACTAAAACGATATCTTCATAGAATCTCATTAATGAGATCTGAAAGAAATGATAAAAGAACAATTATCATTGTTTTGATGGGCAAGGTAACAAGTGACCATGGGTCTAGAAAGTTACCTTATCTAACAACTTGAGGCTTCTATAGAAGAATACAAGTTGAGGGTAAGAATGTTGAAAGTTAAAAGGACTCAAAAATTACAAGAATAAAGCTCATATCACCGAGAAGGATGGAGGAAGATGAAGAAAGGAAGCTTTCCAAGTTCCAACATCATGTTAGCAGCTGACAAACCGATTAAGGACAAAATCAGCCAGTTTATCCATAAACTGGTCGGTTTTTTCCTTAACCAGCCAGTCAGCACTAGTTTGACCAGAATTTTATGCAAATGAGGGGGTTCAACTGGGTTTTTTGATCGATTTTGACCAGCCAAGGGTCTGACCGAACGGTTTGACCAGTTTCCAGTTTGACCCGGCCGATTTTTAATACTATGGTTGAATTATGAAATTTTGCAAAGCTTTGTTTGCATGAGGACATGCAAAAAACCAGGTTGGGGGAATGTTGGGCCTCCAATTTGTCATAATTTTGCTGATGAAACCATCCATTTTTGCATCATTCCATTCACCCATTGTCATCATTTTAAACCATATTTCTTCATAAACACACCAAATTCCCACATACATGATTACATGGTTTATTATTATTATTTCCATTTTTTTTAATGAATTAAAGAGAATTATGCATGTTTTTACTAATGATAGTTTGATAGTTCAAGTTTCTACAGTTTTCGCATCAGCGTCCACAGTTAAGGTAGTAGAACTACTCTAGAAGGAAATCTGGCACATGGAAATTGTTTCTAAAGGTTCCAATATGAATTTTTATTGGTAAAATTCCACCCAGATCATACGTGTGGACCTCCAACATGAGATCAAGGGAAAAACACATCAGTTTTTACTAGTCAACTTAAAATGTCTTTTCTGAGCAACTCAAACCGAATTTCAGTTTAAAAAAAAAAAAAAAAAACATGGGTTTTGTTCAGCACAGGCCCAATTAGTTTTTTAATGAGTAGTTTTTTCAAATTCATTACCATTTGAGGTATTTTTGAAAATACTTGGAGCCTTATTTTGCAGATTACGTGGATATACGGTTTTCCAATTTTTAATTTAATGCACAGTCAACCAAAAATCCTGAACAGGCTGTTCTTTAGAAAATTCGTGGCATAGAGATAAGTTTGATCAGGTCCGGGCTGATCTTTGATCCAAAAATCCATGAAATTTTATTTGATTTTATCTCATGACCAAAACTCAAGCAAGAAAATTCCGAATTTGTTAATTGTCTCAAAATTCCTTAAATTGTAGTCTCTTTGATGAGAGGAGAGATCAGAGGTGTCAAGGATGATCTTAATTTGTAATTGTTGTTGCTTATTGAAGGAGAAGACCTCTGTTTTTTTCATTGAATATAATTTTTTTTTCTATGGCGCAACTTTGAATGAAATTGGTGATTTAGATCTCTTCTCTTGATCTGAGTTTTTAACACCTTGTAGTCCGGAGGAGGCCCCCTCGGAGATCTATGAGAATAGTAAATATGCTTTCCATTTCTTTCATATTATCATGAATGGTTTGTTTTACATAGATTAATTTTTTATGCTTATCATAGATTAAAAAATCATACTTTTCATAGATTAAATGTTTATGCTTTCTTAGATTAAAATGTTCATGATTCCATAGATTAAAGTGTGTAAGTTTTAGAACAAAATCTCCATGCTTTCATAGGGTAAAATATCATGTTTTCTTAGATCAATAGTCTTTATGTTTTTTTTTTCTAGTTTAACATCAACTTCCTTTCCAAAAACCTAGTACTTTCATAGTTTATATTAAAGAATATAATTTCCTTTTGAAGTTTCCAATTTATTTCAGTTATGCATAAATATTGAAAGCTAAGCTCCTAGCACATACGTTGTAGTGTACTTCACAAGCTTACTTACCCAGATTGACATACAAATGAAAGTAATTTAACAGTAAAATAAATTACTCAATAATGACTTTACTATTAAATTCCCACATTGCTAGTGCTTTTTACAAGTTAAAGACATGGTGACAAGCGCGAGGTTATTTAGGGGAGAACCACGCTAGACTTGAAAATTAGGGTTTTTATACTTTAGCAGAAATAATTCAAGACATTTCTCTTTTTGGTCTTCAAGGATATTTTCAGCATGTTATCCATGATGAATATGTTTTCATAGCTTTTTGAACCTCTTTGCAACATTTGTGGCATGAACGACACTTCGAATAAGGACTAAGGAATGCGAAAAAATACTGTGTAACAAGGGTCAATACACAAGATATAATGATGCAGATGGAATATGTTACTTACCTATGGTGAGGTCGCAGTTCAGAACCATTTACGAGATAGAGAGATCGCTTGGCTGCAGGAGTGAGAATGATATGGTGGAGGAGGAAACAATATTTTATAGAACACCCAACCCCCCCCCCCCCCCGCCCCCCCAACATGTGAGAGGAAGTCGCGACACGAAATTGCGTGGAGAAATTGGTCATGTGTGACTATCCCATGGGAAGGTCACATAATATCGGGTGGTTGCATAAATGATAGGTGATTGAGATGTGACTTTGCGACCTACAGAGGTTTCTAGTGTGCATTGTTTGATTCCTAGGTTGCATGCGACTGGCACAACACAGGTCACAAGGTCGCAATTTGAATCAATAGTAGAATTCATGCCTAGGCCTAGAATGCGACCTACCGACCTTTGTAATAGGGCTATGTGGAAGGTCACAAGTCATATTTTGAATTTGTTCGAGAGTTCACATATGTGATTAGCAACTAGGAAAACAACTTAGGTTTTTATTGTTTTAGAGTAGAATTTTTCTAATTTCTTAGGAAACCCTAGAAAGGTTAGAGGGAATGAAACCCTAAGATACCACAGGCAGAGAATGAGACAGATTTTAGTATGGGGTCTCCAAAATTTTTAAAAGGTCTAAATTTTTGGGTTGTTGTAGTGGCTACAACACCAAATCACAAAACAAAAGAAATGATAAATCAACAACTTGAAAATAAGCCTCTTCGAGGAGGAAACCTCCTTATACATCACATAAATGAACAATTCTTTGATGATACAAATGAAAATACCTCCTTGGTATATATAAGAGTCTAAAGGGTCACAATATAATCAGGGCCTACATAACAATAGCAATGTAAAGGAACAACAATAACAATAGTGGTTTCTATGGGGCACAACAATGACAATAAGAGAGCTACATGGGGCACAACAATAATAACATGGGGGGAACACTAGTATAATAAGGACCTAACATGGAGCTCCAAGATATGATGGTATTCCTAGAGGATATGGAAGTACAAATGAGGTCCACTAGTGTAGCAAGATGGACTATGTAGTTTTTTCTTAAAGTTTTAGTCACAAATTGTATTTGAATTTGGATTGTTTGAAATCTATTAAGGGACTGACTATGAGAATGTTGAGAAAGAAAATTGGAAAGCCAGACAATAGTAAGAAAAGTATTTGGTATGTGTAACTATATTTTGAGTAGGGGATGATGTGGGAAAAGAAGCAAGTAGATGCTTCTTGCATCATTTTCTCAAGCACACAATGGTAACATAAGTACTTGGTTGGGAAGCATTTTGACTACGCAATTTGATTTAGATTAGGGAATATGTTGGCAACAAAACATGTTGATGTTTCATAAAATTACATACTTGAGCATACAATTGTAAGTATTTTTTTTATGAAGTTGGATTATATCATATATGTAAATGGGCATATGGTTGCAAGACTTATTTAGGCATGTGTAACTTCATGTCAATTATGTATATATACTTAGGTGATAGGGGGCATATTGTATTCCCAAAAAAGGTGGTTAATGAGTGGGGTGGTTGTTTATCCCAAGTTGAGCTTAATGGGGGGAATGTTGGGTTAATATTGACTCAACGATTTAGGATAACCTTGCTACAATTTATAATGGGGTTTTCACTCATAGTTTAAGGCTCCATGGTATTTTTTCCATGATATCACATTTTATGAAGCATATTTAATGACTTGGAATACTCCATTTTAAGATGCCTCATGTGACTTGATGTTTCACTGACTTGTCTAAGTAAATAATCAATATCTATTTGGGTGTTAGTTTTCCTACTCAAGGATTTCTAGGGTAAATATTGGATCTATGTGATTGATTTATATATATATTGTCTATATTGTTTTGTTATTTTTATTTCCTGGTTTTAACAACTAATATGGTTGAACTCTTAAAAATTGGGAGAGTTGAAAGAACCAACACTAGGATTACCCATTTACTTGTCAATTTGAGCCACTGTGAGCCCCATTGCTACTTTATATTCTTATTTTTATTTGAATGCTAAGCCATGCTACCAAAATTGAGTTTTCAATTGAAATTTGTATTCATCAAAATGTTTAATGTAGTCCAAATTTCCAACTATATGAGTTTAATGATTCTATATATGTTTTGTAATTGTTGAGAACTTGTATTCCAACCATATATTTATGCATAGCATTTTAGTATATATCAATAAACCACATAATTCATGGATCAAAGGTTCATATATGCTTGCAAAACACCACATAAAACATACACAAATCAAAGTTCTTGGTTTAACCATAATCACTTCTAATTCAATAACTATGATATTATGATATTGTAGCGAATATAACCTTACAAGAAATGAAATCAAAATTTTCTAAAATGAATACCATGAGCTAATTTATAACACAGGTATAAAAAAAAATCATAAAATAAGAGACACAATTCCACTTCAACTCGGTCCCACATCGATGAACCTATGCATTAAGTAGACATCCACTTTCCTGTAAAAAAATTATTCATATGAACAATATTGTATTATATAGAGAAATCATATTACAATATGGCGATAAAAATAACAAATCTTCCCAGATATTCAAGCCCACCTTTTATATACGCAAACTGGTACTTCTGTTTCAAAAAATGGAGAATGAGTGTCGCCAAATTTAGGTTTTATGGTTTTTTATTCAATAAAATTTGAAGCCACATAGCTAATCATAGGCCCCGTACAGGCAATTGAAATTCACATGTTCATAGTAAAGGCAATTGAAAATTGTAAATTTCGGCTCTGAAAGGATGGTGGGAGTGAATAAAGATCGAAGGATTTTGGCTTTTTCATTGTATTTTATGACTAATTGTGTAAAAAAATTGAGAAATTTGGCCAATGTTTCACGGATAACAGAAGATATGGGTTGCAATGGTAGCTCTCAGGTGAACCCGCATTTGACATTTCCCAGATGACAGATGTATCACTCTAACCTTTTCCAACATTAGAATAGACACAGAGAGAATAATACCAGACTTAATCCCAATTAAGACGATATAAATATTTTAATGAACGTTTTTATATTTTACTTTCAAGCTATAATAAGTTGGAAAAAAAAAT
>JAXQQM020078955.1:0-15677 GCA_034641835.2 Pinus albicaulis
TGTCTGAGGTCATACACACACATACACAAACTATGTGTAATTTTTCATTTCTTAAATTGCATTTTTGAATACATAAATGGATGCAATGTCCTGAAAGTCTCTTTGGACACCTGGATTGTGTAGAATACACAACTGAAATTTCCAATTCCAACAAATATTTGCTATATTTTAGACCAAAAAAAAAACCAGAAACATACATGAAAATGAGCCAAAATATAAAGTAGTGATACTACTTGAAATGTTTTGACAATAAGAATTTAGTTTTTTTTAATTATTTTATGTAATATATACATATATGCATAGTTGACATTGAAATATTTTAGTTATGAACTATATTAACATGTTTTTTAGTTATTAATATATCTTTAATTACACTTCAATATTACTTAAATTTGCATGGTGAAAATATTTTATTTGTCACCCGCATTTAATATTTTTAGAATGCTACATATCAATTATATGTTAGAACTTCAATGAATTATATATCTCCTTATTATTAGAAAGTAACTAAATTATTTTATGCTAGATCTAAGACTTTTGTGATCCATAAAGTAGATGGGTTACACTTTACTTTTCGGTGAATCCATGAAGATGGGTTACAATTTTGGGCCAAATGTGATGATGAAATTTCAAAATTTGACTCTTTTATTGGATTGAAACCCTCAAAATTCATATAAGATTTGTGAATTTTGATTTGGAGTAAAAAGACACTGTGTGGAGAGTTATGTTGTTGTTCTAATGATATTTTTTTCAAAAACTATTAGTGTCATATAATCTGTCAATTTTCCATTAAATTAAATGCTTTTCCTTGCATTTTTCGCACGTCTTAATAAGTAAGTGTGTGTTCGTGCGAAATAACTTAGTCTAAAATGTATAGTTTCACACACACACACACATATAAGCATATATTTTTTATTATTTTTCAAAGTTGGTGAATTAATATTTGATTTGTTTTTTCAAACACGTGTTTCTGCATGATTTTTTCCTATTATTTAAATAAATTCAAAAACCAAGAGTACCTTTTGAAGTAGACTTGTAAATGAAGTGAATGCAATGTTTTTTTTATTTTTTTTATTTATTTTTATTTTTTGTATATTATATGTTATTGATTTTTCATTTAGCCCCTTTGAAATTGTCCAAAAAAACTTCAAGCATAAGGTTTAAAAATAATTAGATGAAAAATATCATATTAATTTGAAAAAGTCAAACACATATGCCATTGGATAAAGGATTCCTTCATGAATCCAACATTATGAACTCTGCCACCTAAGGACAAATATTTCTGTAAGTTCGCCATGCTACAAGATGGCGTTGCAGAGAAATCTGTAGAAGGGGAGCTAAAACTCTATTTTTTACGCCCTCGAAAACTTGATCAAGCACTTAAAAAGATCGATTGAGAGACTTACGTAAAATTTGAAATAGCTTGAGCAAGAGTTTAACAAAACCCTCAATCGAACTATTGGCAGGGTTAAATAAAATCTCTCGATCAAGGCATTGTTTCCCACTAGGACTAAAGAGCTCAATATAGCTCCTTTAACCATTAACACCACCAACACCAACAACCAACTATTAATATATTAATTTACATTTCTATGGTTGACGACATAGCTACAATCTCGATGGAGCATTACTAGTCATAAATTTCCACCAACTAAGTATTCATTTAGGAACCTAAGTAGGAGCGATCGAGCTATTACTTGATCGAGCTCCTTTTGCCACCATGTTATTATTTTTTTTTCCACCGAAAAAAAATCAGTAAATTTTTATTAATAAAAATGAAAAGTTACATATAGCAGATGCACTTAAGCGTTCTCAGACAACTGCCCATAGGGCTCAAGTGCTTTGGCACACAATGCATCGTAGCAGGGCTACCAATGCATTTGGAAGAAAAAGAAAAAAGAAAGAAAAGGAAAAGAAAAAGTGTCGAGAGAGGGAGGCGAGAGAAAAACTATGAAAAAGCCACTGCTTCCAGAGAGTGAGTAGAAGACTCACACCTCAGGTTTTCCTCCCCTTCTTCTTCTCGACCTTGCGCCACTCTCCCTAGGAGGGTTCAATCGTTGCTAGGACTAACTATTTTTCTGCTATCTAGGGACTTGTATCCTTATCGGAGTCTGAAGTATCTGAGGGGTGATGTCGTTTGATCCCTCCAACACTCATGTCCTCGCTAGTTCCTTCTGCCTGATTTGGATGGAGATGTGAAACCTTGTGAGCTGATATGATTTCCTTTGGGGTCTCTTTTCCTTAGGTAGGCTCAGTCTTCTCTGTGGGAGTAGCTTCCTCCTCTGCTTCTGATTCATCGTCCTCTGAATCAGGAGGGGGGTATTGCCACCCTTTTCTCTGCTTCCCTTTCTGTTTCTTCTTACTATTTGATTTCTTAGCTTCTGGACATGTACTTTGCAAGTGTCCTGTCAACCTACAAATTCTGCATCTGAAAGCAGTGTTTTCGTAGTCTAGTCCTTGCAGCCAGTTCTGTTGCTTGTAGATCAACTTTATATTTTCCGGCAGTCCTTTACTTAGATCAACTTCCACGCAAATGTGTGCAAAAGTGTAGATCCTTTCCTCAATCCTCTCCAAATCTGTTTTGATGTATTTCCCTATGCTATTCCCAATTCCCTCCAAGACTTGTTCACTCCAGAAGTGAAGAGGAAGGTTATATAAGCGAACCCAGACCGACATTCTGGAAACAGTCATTGTGTTTGGGTCAAAATCTTGAAACCAGGGAGTCATAAAAAGACCCGTTGATCCCCAAAACCAAGGCCCTGCTTTGATGAATGTATCTCTGGCTTCCGTAGATGCAAAATTTACAATGAAAAACCCCTTGGAGCAGAGATGTATATCACATTCCATGGTCCATCTAGTGAAGATCCAGTGGAATAGATCCATTGGCTTTGGCCAAAAACAGTTAAAACGACAGATTAGAGCCTGAGTTTCATATAACTTAACATATTCTTTTGTTCCTGCAGAGTCAATATTAAGGGCTGGGGTATGCCCAAGCTGATCTACTATATATGGTCTAGGTGTATATCCGCCTTGATCTGGAGAGGACCCTGCATCTCTATTACCTTGTAAAATGTTTTTATAAGAGAGGCCTCCATTAGGTTGTTGCTAAGATGTGGCATTTTTCCCCTTATCTCCTCTTGTGGTGCTTGGATGTCCCTGTGGCGCTGCACCCCCTCTCAGCCTAAGGTTTAATGCAATGGTTTTTTCTGGACTGATATCATAGTTCTTCAGGGTTCTGTTGTCCTGCAGGGAGTATCTACCACTGACCAAGTGTTGGATCTGAACAGGGTACCCCATCAATGTCCAGATCTGTTGTTTCAACTACAAAATGGAGTTTTCTGCGTGTACCCAAACAAGACAAGATTTCCCCACAGGGGGTTAATAAAAATCTGAAAACAGGTTGATGTTGCCTATTGTCTGTGTTCTAAATGTAGTGGCTGCCCATAACATTTCTCTGCCTGAAGATGCAAAAAAGGGTTTTGTTCCCATAGTGGGCACAAAATGAGCCGCTTCCTTGCCTCATACTGATTCCGGAGACGCCAGGCTCGACCTGAACCTATGGCCTTTAATAGCGAGACTATCTTCAGCCTTAGACCCTTGAATTTCTTCTTTCCTATAAGAAAATCTCCAGTTCCAACCTGGATCTGAACTTCCAGTGCCCTCTGGTCACTTATCAGATCTAAATCTATGACTTTAACCGCCGAATCTTCCACACGTCTGCCTAGAATAGTGAGGCAGGGCCTTAGAGGGAGCAGTAGAGTCTGCCTACCAGCATGCAGGCTGACCAGAGGAACCCCGCCGCAGACTATCGTTTCCTCCCTGACCAAAAATTTCACCTGGATCTCTTCAACAGTCTGCACCACTTGTTTTACAGTGAAGAGAAAAGAAACAATAGGTCTGATCCCTTGTTGGTGACCGATGTCTTTAGATCGGAGCTCCGATGCTGCAGATCTGGGGCAAGAGCTAGATCTAACTCCAACATCTCTTAGACTTATAAAACTTTGCGGTTCCAGACAGATATACAAGGGTTTTCTTCCCCCGTAAGCGTCTGATTCCTTGCCGCCGTTAGAAAGGCCAGATTCCATGGCATTTTCCTCCTTACCATCGTCGTGGAGAGACTTTCCTAATGGGTCTGTCCGGAAATAGACCTATATTGCAGATTCGTCCCAGTCCATAGATCGTTGGTCTGGGTATACAACGCGCAAATTGTCTTTGCTATCTCCTATACCTGGGAGCCCGAGATCCAACCCTGAGGCATAACCCCGGAGAGATTTTGGCACATCGAGAGGTTTTAAGCCTCCTGCAATCCAAGAACCAGCAACGAAGGCCACTGTATTAGCACTAAGAAACAACTTCGCCGGATCTGCAATTCCAAGATTGACTTCCTCTGCGGCGGTGGCAATCTGCAAAACCCTAACGAAACCCTTAGCTGAAGCCATGCTCAACTTTTTTTGTAAAGGACACTATGTTGATAACGAGGAAATATCAATTGTGTTTTTTACAAGTGGAGAATATATTGCAGTCTTATTCAAAAATGAAGCTATAATTTTGGCCACCATGTTATTATGAAGAAATTGTACACTCATTTAAAAAAAACATAAGGCACTTAGAGTGAGTAAGGAACATGTACAGAGGACACATTTCAAGTTGAAAATATTATGAAATGAAAAATCAAAAGGTTTTCCTAAAGTTTACTTTAAAAATAAACCCTTGCAGGTGCTCCAAAGAAATTTTATTGCACCCTCGTGGTTTTTTCTTTGATAGTCATGATGGTCGCAAAAAGCTCATTCGACACCTCCAGAGGCACATTTTCTTGAAGAACACTAAAACTCTTGACATGATATGCCTTCCCATTCGATTCTTGAACCTCAAGAAGCATTAATTGAATAAGGATGGTAGCTCTTATCTCATTTATGAGGCAAACAACCTCATTGATGAGCCAAAAGAGGGATAAGGTGGTCAAAATTTGTACAAATGCAAGAGATTGGAGAGCCAAAAAAAGAGGAGGTTATGCATTGTTATGCTACCAAAATTTCTCAAAAGCAATCAAGCATGCCAATGCTAAGATGATTCCACAATCGAGAGAATTTTATTTACTTCTTTGAGAGAGATAGAGCTTGCAAAAGAGATTGAGAAAGGGAAATCCTTGTTGATGTCTATTGCGCATCATTCCTCAAGCAACTCTCTTCAAGTGTCTTTAAAATTCATTTGTAACTCTTCCACTACCATCAATCAATAAAAAGGACCCTTTTCCCATTCCTTTGTTGATTTGTTTAACTCTCTTAGATTGTTTTAAGTTGATTAGTTTTGTTTTGTTTATGCATTTTTTTCACTTAATTCAATGCTTTTTCACTCTATGTTTAAACACTAACATTTTTTATTGTTTGTATACCTTATTGTAGGAAGAAACAATTGCAAGAGATGTAGATTTGGGATTCATATGCTACCAAATACACTATACAAATTGGCAACTCAACTTGGTTACCTTTTTTGATCTAATTTGGTTGTTTTACAAGCCTTTGATCATTATTTCTCTATCTGGTTTTAGTCACATTATTTTTCTGAAGCTTTGCTGGTCTCCATTGGACCTATTCACGGTCTGAAATCCTCCCTTTTAAACCTTTCAGGACAGTCTCCTGGATCTTTGCAAAATCAGTCTCGTGACTGTGCATAACATAACCCGCGAGACACATAGAGAATCAAATTTCTCATTGTAATTTCCTTTTGCATAGTTTATTTGGCAGCCTTTAGTGATCTACATACACTCTTTTTTTTTTACAGTTTAGATAGACTTTGATTTTTGGAACCCCTCCCATATCTACCCAAGTAACTCGCCAATTGGGGTAAACATGCGACGAGATGCTACTATGATATGATTCAACCTCCTAGGTGACCTTAAGGAAGTGGAATCGACATAAACACATCACATAGACCTTCCACATCAGAAACAAAACTCATAGGAGCCATACTAACCACTCAAGTAATCAACCCTTATGTCCCACTAAGGTTTTAGACCATTAAACCCCTGGACGCTTCCTTGATATGGGCAAGGGTGTGTCTTGGAGGCTCTGTATTCTACCACAATATGTGAATGCATGCATCTAGGGACTTTTTACCTCAGACCTATGCTATCATCCACAGGATTTGAGAAAAATTTTCAAGCCCAAAGCCCAGGTCGCTACCAAGAACTCAATGACATGTTCATAAATGAGTTATAACAATAGAACATGGATACATTTGCAAAAAATAGAGATATTATATAAGTTATCATTTATATGTGAAATAGAGATATTATATTATTGGGTGCATTAATGAGTATATATTGAAAAAGGATGGAAAACCTAATGGAGTAATTCTATAAACATGAGAAGAAAATATTCTTATTTTACATTTGTAAGAAGTGTTTTATTAATATAGGAAACAAAATAATTTATAGTATTGAAGTTCTGTTAGAGTAAATGATTGAAGTGGAAGAAGCATCTAAATGATCTTTATATTAGTTTTTTAGTTTCTTGTTATCATGTTGAGATTAATGTGTATAAATTTCACATTATGGGGGATCCATTAGAATCATTCAATTTGGTTTATCCTCGACTAAGTAAATGTGACTAGGGTTATCTATTTTCCCAAAGTCACTTAGGACTTACACTTAGTCTTAATTGTTGTTGCATGCATTATTAGTTTTCCTCTGCTTGGCTTGAAGAAAATGGAAGGACTGATTTAACTATTGAGGCATCATCTCATGGCCTAGAGGGTGTTGTAACACAAAGAGAGGGATTCTCTTGTCTCAATTCCAAGTTTGAGTGGGCACTATTTTTTCCAAAATTGTTTGGGACTTGTACCAATATTCACTCCTTTGAAACTCATGTTATACATGATACATTTGGGGTTGACCATAAAAATTGTTGGATGGCTTAACATTATGTCTGAACATTCATGTTCTTATTATAGCTTAGGATATATGGACTGAATTCTCACAAAATTTTAGTTATACTTGTCCATCATCTCACTCATAGATATTTAAATCAACATAAATTTAAATTCTTTCAAAATTCATAAAATTATTATAAATTATTGTGTTTTATCCTTCTCGTGACAAGCCTTTCGGTTGAAATTCAATAAAATTCATTTAACTTCATGACTGTCAAATTTAAAAAAAACAAATTATGTTGGCAGGGTTTGAAACCCTTGGGAAGCCCCAGAAGAGTTCCAATTTTTTTTATCCTTAGTAGGCATCACGAATATGTAGCGAGGTTTCTGTGTATTTTCATTTGACTTTGCAGTCATTTTTCGAAAGGAGGAAACACCAACAAAAGAAGTGTTGGATGGATTGAGGTCGAACACAAACTAAAAACCCTTGACCCTTCAACAAACATATCTTTGCATTTATTCCATGACATATAATAAATTTGATGTTGGGAAAAATACTGAGAAGGGGGGGGAGGGGGGAGGGGGGTGAATCAGTATTTAGGACTTACTCAACAATTTTACTTTTTCATTCTCTAAAAACCCATACGCTACTTTGTTGAAGCCAACTAGCGTATACACGCGGATATCCTTCATAAAACTCGCGTATATACAAAGATCTTATTATGCCATTAATTCTTTACTTAGATATATGCAACATTCATTCTTCTGATGATTAGATAATAGTAAGCATGTGCAGTAATAACAGAATAAACCATCACACATAAGCATCACACAAGAACACCAGGATTTAAGGTGGAAACCCAAGTCGAGAGAAAACCTCCGATGCCGTCGTCTCAGTCTTCAATATTTATTATATAAAGAAAACATGTTACAACCGCTGTCTTTGACGCAGAACTCCGCCACCGGCACAGGCACCCTGCGAAGGATCGCCTTCTCTGGTGCCTCCCTCTCACAGAGGCTACAACCATCCAACCCCACTGATCTCGTTTCGACCTCTCCCAGAAGAGCTACCATCATCTAACTCTCGTTTACCGACCTCTCCTGGAAGAATCGACTGCTCTCGTTTCGACCTCACAGAAGGAAACCACAACTTCTGACTGAAGGCTACAACCCTCAGCACCACCATGGACCATGCTTCATCAATTTTCTCTTGGAAACAATAACCAAAGCAGATACACAAAGGCCACTTTTCATCATATTTTCAGACTGGACCCACTCCACACATTTAAGCTCAATCATACATCAAACTGAAACTTATACCCTTATCAATTCATTCTATGAATCGTCAACCAATAAATCAACAACTTGATCTTTTCTCAACATAGTCAGCAACATAATCAATATTCAGAAAACCCAGATCTGTATGAATACATCATAGACAGATAACGATATTTATTCGAAACGCCGTTGGTCATACCTTACCATGCTTGCTGAAACCACTATGTTCATACGCGCTTTCCTTTCAATCCGGCGTATATACACGCTTTCATACATATAAACCGCGTGTACATACATACATATTACGAACTAATTTCCCACAACCATACACGCTTTCTCTTAATCCGTCAAGCATATACGGTAGCTTACCAATACAAACTTGTATAGATCCTGGACATTTGAAATTGACACAATTCTTGAGCGGATGCATAGCTACGGTTGCCTTGTGGAAACATGATAGCCTCATCTCATGTCTAAATATTCCATAAACAGATCTAGAAGATACAAATACATTTCATATCTAGAGATCCCTCTTCATCATTTTCTTCACTGGTGCATTATGAATTCAGATCTATCATTCAACTGTTACTCATTCCATACAGATATACTTCAAAGAGAAGTATTCATTAAAACCCAGACATCTTCCACCCTCTTTCACAATGATTCTCTTCTCCTTATATAGATTTAGCCTTTGTCAATACCATGAGCCAAAACCACATTACTTCCGATGGTATTCCTGGACGGGATCACATAGACAATCCAACGCTCTATACAACGGGTCAATACCATGGTATTAACCCCTGGTTTTACACATTTAGAGCGCAATTGATCATACGCGACTTGCTTTGTGCTTTTCACGGCGATGTCGCTACTTCACCTTAACAAACCGGCGTTATTCATTGCTGTTGCTGCTTTGTTCAACATTAATGCAGCACTTTTTGAATTCCTTGCTATGCAAAATGATCTTGTGGATATCCAGTTCATTAAATAACAACTCCTTGATCAGTTTCATCACGAACAACTTCATTAGCGATTTCAAAAATAAAGTCAACATTTGTATCACATTGTAGCTTAATCTCCTTCAACTTTATCAAGTAGTTTTCCATCAAGGACAACACTCTGCATCATATAGCCAACAATATTATTTCATCAAGTAGGTTGCCATCAAGGACAACATATGCCAACAATCTCCCCCTTTGAACTTGATGGCATCCATGATGGTGTTTGATCACCACAACAGATAGATACATTGATTATAACCATTATGCAAACACCATGATACTCTCCCCCTATTCAAACACCATGTTACTCTCCCCCTTTGACATCGAGGGCAAAGGGCAGATGAAAACCAAAACAAGGTTTTTCTCCTCATGTAGAAAGAAGAGCTCTATAGATCTGATGTGCACTGAAGTTACCTTGCTCCCCCTGAGTTCATGCTGAGTCTTCGAAAATATTATTCAATGAAGTACATGACTCTATGACCTTTCCTATCACCAAGGAATCATACTTACAACAAAGATCCAACCAAGTGAATTTACATATATGATTCAAGTACCCAACCAAGTGGGTTTACACATTTTGACTCAACTACCCAACCAAGTGGGTTTACAAATTTGAACAAGTCCTTACATGACTGAATATTACAATTTTACATCATAGGTCTCATCATGACCTTTTCATCAAATTACAAATATGACTTTTTATGACCACTACCAAAAATACCTCAAGAAAGATCATATTTCAAAATCATCATAATGCCAACAATGCATTATGCTCAGCAAGGCTAATGCTCCCCTTGAAAATGTGCATGTAATGCATCCTTTCCATATGACAAAAACTCCTCCTTAGCTTATGCAACCTGAACACTTTCAACAGCCAAATCATCAAGGCATCTTTAAGAAACATCTGAGAATGAAACAGAATTATGAGTACTGGAACACCACCAGAGATACCAAACAATACTGCAGCTCTACTGAAGAATGTTGAATCAGAGAAATTCGTCAGCAAGCACCCATACGCGGTTTTAGTTGTATGTGCTCGCGTATATACGCGACTGTCGTTTAGGAAATCCGCGTATCCATTTTAATCTTCTGATTTTGAACAGATCTGATCTCCTGAAAAGGCAGAGATAACTTCTAGCTTCTATCTGGGATATTTTGAATGCTTCCATGGAATATATGAGAGAAGAACAAATAGGACAAAGTAGCTATGTTCAAAAGTGTCATCCAGCAGTTGTAG
The DNA here is from genome assembly GCA_034641835.2 of Pinus albicaulis. NCBI lineage: Eukaryota > Viridiplantae > Streptophyta > Pinopsida > Pinales > Pinaceae > Pinus > Pinus albicaulis. The sequence goes on from JAXQQM020078955.1 coordinate 10,387, forward strand.
CATAAGCGCATTGGTAACCAAGCCTTCAAGCTCTTCATATTCTTCCCAAGAGGAATTATCATTCCATAAAAACTTCTTCAATAGGCAACACGTGTCAAACAATCATCCAAGTGATCTCATATCACCAAAATCTTCAAGATTTACATCATGATGCAACATGTGATGGAATTATGTATAAAAAGGTCAGAGCCATAGCAACAAACTCTACATGATCTATTCATATCTCTGAATCATAAGACTTCCATCTCATCCATAAAACAAAATACTCTTCATCAGAAAGTAATCAGGGCTTATCCATAACCTCATCATAAGAAGCCATGTATCATATCATCATCATTTGAGCATGCATAAGCAAATACAATGCCAACCATGCAATCATTAGCAGTTAGATTGATGCTCCCCCTGAACTTGTGCTCCTGTTCTTGAGCTGTCATACTAATTTCTTTATCATAAATGCATATGCGACTATATCCTTTGTAACTCGCGTATATACGCGTCTTTAGTTCACTAAACCTGTGTATGGAAAGTGAAAAATTGAAAACTTCACATTCCTTCATCTCCCCCTGAAGTTGTACCACCTGTACCTGTCTTCTTCACATCATATGCTCTGTTAGAAATAAACATAACCAGAATTACCAAATCAACCATCATCATACAATGCTCCCCCTGTGATGATACATTGTTGATTCCTCTAATGTATCTCACATCACTCCTGCAATCATTACGAGAAGTAAGCTTCAGAAGTGGATGACTGTAGTAGGGTCAATATTCCCTACGTTTCTGACCGGTCTTCCTTCTTTTTCCAACTTTGCTTGAACCTCCTAATTGTGTGTTGGAAATTGTCCAATTTCTCAGATCTGTTCATCCTGCATTATTTTTCCACATGTCCATACTTGTTACAAGCATAACATCTTATGTGACCAGAAAAGTAAGCATATGGATCATAATGTGTTTTTCTATTATTTCTTCTATTGCAATCAGCTACTTTATGACCATACTTGTTGCATGAAAAACAATATCCCTTGAAGAAACCAGAGTACCTTTCTGTGTAGAATCTATTTGTATGTGACTAAAAACATTCTGCTTCTACAATTGGCTGCAGCATGCCCATAATTATGACATTTAAAGCATTCAACACTATTGAATGATTTCCTTTGAGTGTTCATGATTGTCAGTTAACTTCTTGTTTCTTTCAACTCTTCAGGTTTTGCATTGACATCCTTTGAGTCTTTAGCACTTCCTTGTGAACTAGATTCTCCTTTAACAGTTTCATGAAAACCAAGACCAAGTTTAATAGCAGGAGATCTTTGATTACTAAGAATATTGTCCAGAATCTTGGTACTATCTTGAAACCTCAAGAGTTTATCCTTTTCTTCTAATTTACCTTTGAGAATGTTTACCTCAACCTCCAAATTTTGGCATTGCTTCTTCATGCTTTCTTCGACCCTTTTTCCTTCTTCTACTTGATCATTTAATTTTAAAATTTCTTCCTTCAACCAATTTTCTTGTTCTTCACATGTTTGTAGCAGTTCTTCATTCTTCTTATTTGATTTTTCTAGATCTTCTTTGAGAGAGATGATTTCTGCTTCAAGTCCTTCCTTTTCAAATGGTAGGGGTTCTTCATTCTCCTTATTTGATTTTTCCAAATCTTCTTTGAGAGAGATGATTTCTGCTTCAAGTCTTTCACTTTGATTGGTTGCATAAACATACAACTTTTGATACTTCTATCTGTCCATTCATAATTTCTTTCTGTTCATTCATTCTAGAGATCATATCTTTGTAGATAGATTCTCTCTTATGAAATTGATTCCAATCATTACTTTCGTCATTGATCTTGAGATTTGCTTCTAGACTTATACTGTTACTTTCACTATCTTCATTATTGCATGCACAAGAAAGTGGATCACAAGAACAACAATCAATACCTGTTTCCTCTTCTTCATTTTCTGCTGCACATGTTTTCTGAGGTATCTTCTTTCTTTGAGTAGCCTTCTTCTTTTGCTTCCTTGCCATGAGCACTTTCAGATCTTGGTCAGAATCTTCTTCATCTTCACTTGACATTTCATTATTATCTTCATTTACATAATAACTCTTTCTCTTTACAAATTGTTTCCCTTTATCATGATTTTCTCTATAAGGACATTTCGCAGCATAATGACCAACTCTTCCACAATCAAAACATTTGAAGGGAAGCTTACCTTTGAATCTTCCAATACCTGGTTGGAGTCTTCTCCCAAAATTTGCTTCTTCTTCTTCTGATATATAATTTGATTCCTTGACAACTTCCTTTTCTTTTCCTTTTGCACACTCCTTAAAAGCAGCTTCTTTGAATTGAGAGGGACCTCCTTGTCTCATTTCATAAGCAGTCAGAATACCATGTAGTTGAACAATAGTAAGAGTTTGCAGATCTTGCCTTTCTTCAATTGCTGATACTTTTGACTCAAAATTTGAAGTTAAAGATCTTAAGACTTTTTCCACCAGAGTAGTATCGGTTATGGTTTCACCCAAACTTCTCATACGATTTACAATATCATCAAGACATAAGAAGAAACTGGCAATACTCTCATCACTATGCATCCTTAAATTTTCATATTCAATTCTGAGAGTTTGGAGTTTTTCACCTTTTACCTTTGTATCTCCTTTATAGCTCAGAATGATTTTGTCCCATATTTATTTTTATTTGGTTCGTTGCCATCTGCCCAGCAAATTCATTCGAGACATGATTCCTAATAAGACATTGACGGCTTTGGTAGTTCGCTGTTTCACTTTATCGGTACAATGAATACTTATGAGATACGATGCCACAATACGATTTCCCCATGTACGCACCCAAGACTTTGCAGATATGCTTTTTTTCATATCTTCCAGAATAACAGATTATCTCCATTGAATAGAGGTGGCCTTATAGACATTACCCCTTCATGACTTCCCATTATGACGGATCTCTTTCAAGCGATCAAGCTTCTGCAGAAGGACCTACTCTGATACCAATTGTTGGAAAAATACTGAGAGGGGGGGGGGGGGGTGAATCAGTATTTAGGGCATACTCAAATCTTTTACTTTTTCTTACTTCAAAACCCATACGCTACTTTGTTGAGCAAGACTAGCGTATATACGCGGATATCCTTCATAAAACTCGCGTATACACAGAGATCTTATTATGCCATTAATTATTTACTTAGTTCTATGCAACATTCATTCTTATGATGATTAGATAACAGTAAGCATGTGCAGTAATAATAGAATAAACCATCACATAAGCATCACACATGAACACCAGGATTTTAGGTGGAAACCCAAGTTGGGAGAAAACCACCGCTGCCATCATCTAGGTCTTCAATATTTGTATATAAAAACATCGTACAACCATGTGCGGGTGTGGACTCATACCGGCACACGAGCACCCTGTGAGAGGGACCGCCTTCTCTCGTTTACCAGCCTCTCCTGGAAGGGAGCTCCAACCCCCTGACTCGTTTACCAGCCTCTCCTGGAAGGGAGCTACGACCCCCCGATCTCGTTTACCAGCCTCACCTGGAAGGGAGCTACAACCCCACACTCTGCGTTTCGACCTCCTGGAAGGGAGCTACGACCCCCTGACTGAAGGCTACAACCCTCAACACCACCATGGACCACGTTTCATCAATTTTCATACTGGATCCAATAGCTTCAATAGATCACAACTTGCAGGCCACTTTTCATCATATTTTCAGACTGGACCCACTCCACACATTTAAGCTCAATCATACATCAAACTAAAACTTATACCCTTATCAATTCATTCAATGAATCATTAACCAATCAATCAACAACTTTATCTTTTCTCACCATAGTCAGCAACATAATCAATATTCAGAAAACCCAGATCTGTATGAATACATCATAGACAGATAGCAGTAATACAACAGAACAGATCAGACCTTTCATACCACATACTTCAGCAAACCCTAGTTTTCATACGCGCTTTCCATTCATTGATCCGGCGTATATACGCGCTTTCATGTATATAAACCCACGTATACATCTGCACATATTACAGAACTAATTTCACAACCCATACGCGCTTTTGATTAATCCAACCGATGTATATATGCGCTTACTCTGTTACAAACTTGAGTATAAATCTTCAGACATTTTAGGTCAGTACAATTCTTTGGAACAGATGCATAGCTCAGATTTTACTCTTCACTTCAGAAACATGTTCGCCTCATCTCAGATCTAAACATTCCATAAACAGATCTAGAAGATACAAATACATTTCAGATCTAGAGATCCCTCTTCATCATTTTCTTCACTGGTGCATTATGAAATCAAATCCATCATTCAACTGATACCCATTCCATACAGATATACTTCAAAAAGAAGTATTATTTGTACACACAATCTTTGTTTGCCTGATCTTCTTCTCCTTATATAGGTTTAGCCTTTATCAATACCATGAGCCAAAACCACACCACTTCTAATGGTATTCCTGGACGGGATCAAATAAATAATCTAGCGCTCAATATAATGGGTCAATACCATGGTAATAACCCCTGGTTTTATCAATTTAGAGCGTAATTAGGCATACGCGACTTGGCACGTACTTTTCTGTGGACATACGCTACTTCGCCTTAACAAACCCGCGTATGCATAGTGACATACTTTGTTCAACATTATTCTGGCACTTTTTGAATTCCTTTCTTCTGCTACTTCTGAACTGATCTGTAGATACATCAGATTTACATTATTAACAACTCATCAAGTCAGTTTCCATCACGAACAACTTCATTAAGCAGGTTCCATCAAAGTCAACACATTGTATCACATTGCCAACAATCTCCCCTTTAACTCTATCAAGTAGGTTGCCATCAAGGACAACATATGCCAACATTTGAGCATTCACGGGTGAATTGAACTACTTACCTCTTGGCTTTCGATTTCATCCCACAAAAGAAGAGGTCATCTGCTATTATCTTGGAAGGAAGCCTTCTTACTCGAAATTGAAATTGAAGATGAAGTCAGAGTCAGAACCCATTTACTTGAATGCAATTACAACTATTGATCTTTACAAGTACGAGCCATCTGATTGAGTAGAAAGGGCATGCTTCGATGGTGGGGACCAACAATAGTTTTTCTTTACTGAGGGGAATTGGAAGAAATACACCAATGGATCACGGAAGAACTAGACAGTCGATGGTGGGTACTAGAAAACCACTAGTAAAAACCACTTTATTCTATCGAGAGGGGTGATTTTTAGGATGAGAATACCCTAATGTTCCATAGAGGGCGCTGCTTATAAGACGAAGCATACT